>JBAMAX010003308.1:0-193457 GCA_037043745.1 Chymomyza amoena
TAAGTAAAGTGCTCCACAGAAAAAGGCGTTTCAAGCTATCAAACGCTTTCTAAAAATCAACGAAGGCTGCGTAGATTGAGCATTGAAACTCGCTGCATTGCTCAAAGATGATGCGAACTATATTTATTAAATTTGTACAGGAACGGTTTTGTCGAAAACCAAGTTGGTTTTCTCGGAGCGTACCTTCCACAGCAAGAGAGATGCGGTTCATTATCAGCGACGTTAAAATTTTGCTCGGTACCGAAAGAAGTGTTATCCCTCTGTTGCAATCTGAGACGCCACCTTTCTTGGGAATCTTAACAAGAATCCCTTCGTTCCAGCTGCTTGGAAGTATTTCGGTTTTCCATATCTCCTGCAAGATAGGTTACCAGTTGTTCGCTGTTATATCAGGATCACACTTTAAAAACTCAGCATGAACATTATCACTCCCAAGGGCTTTATTGTTCTTGAGTGTCCTTATAGCTGAAGTTTTATTTTTCGTCGGCAGACCAATGTTGACACCATGGAAGATTGGTGCCTCAGTCGGTGTCTCTGGAAGTAGTTCCAACTCTTCTAAGCCAGGGAATTGTTAAGAACTTCGCAAAAATACTCAGCCCAACGTAGTAGTTACTCATTTTTATTTGTGAGAAGGCGACTGTCCTTCGCCGGAATTGGTTTCTTGTTACGACACCTAATAAAAAATAAAACATAAGCTATCTATTAAACTTTCCAGGAAACGAAATAGCTCTTAAGTTGGCAAGCGGCGTTGCTGCAGGACCACTTAGAGAGTCTGAGCGCAGCTGTGTAGGGAATAGATCAAAACGAAGCACAGACACTGCATAAGGCATGCCTAGCCGATTTGTATATTTCGAATAGGTTCAAAAAAATATTCCAATTACGAAAGCATTTCCTGGACCTGACTGTTTTACTGGCAGTCTAAGAAAATGCCTGAGTATGATAGGTAGCTTGAATCCTAACACATTCAGGTAATGTGGGAGTCACTCCCAATAGATACTATTAACTGTGTTAACTGCGAAATTCTCTTCAGAAAAATTGCTCTATGCGATGAATTTCAATAGTCAAAGTCAAAATTTGGTAAAACTGATTCATCCTTCTAAAGATGCGTCGATGAATGCCGTACTCATGGTCGGCCCTGGGGAGTATATAATTGATTAGAAACAGACGCCTTAAAGTTTGGTTAACAATTAACTTTTTGCGCCGGACCCTTTTTAGTTTTTTTTTCATCGTTTCGTGGATCTATTGTACCCCTTTCATGGCCTAGAAACCTCCCAAAAGTCCTAAAGCCTGCATTTATTGCAGTATTTTATTTGGACTTACGGCAACAACAATCTCCGGTAGAAGAACGTACATGCCTAAATTTCTTTTACCGCCGAGTATCATACATTCACATAATACATGCGAATAAGTTTCTTTCAGAAGCGACATAGTCCACTATCCACTATGCCAGTTTTGTTTAAGTGGCTTCGGAGCCTCAGAAGACCCGTCCGGATTCTCACGGTATTCTTCCCGTGTGTTACCATGATTTTGAGCCTCTTACGGTTGTTGTTGGAGAGGAGGGTTTTTGACTGATTAAGCCCTGGTATCTGTGCCCAGTGAAGCAGTCGTTTGTTATTCTCCTCTATCCTCAGTAGGTTCCGTACCACGTGGTCACCAATCATTTCAGGAATATTGTTATGTCTGGAACCCATCTAATCGTGGGCTTATTCCTGGATCCTAAATTATCCAGTGATGTTATCACTTCTTTAACCAATCTTGATGTAATCTTGGCTTTACTTAATGCCTTTCTTGCTGCTTGACTGTCAGACAGGATGGAAATATCCTTGGTAGTTCTTTTGCAGATTGAATTATGCACCTTTTCCAATAGCACAGACTTTAGCTTGGAAAATGCTGGTGTGTCTGCCTAGAAGCTCGTTATATTTGGTCCTGGGTCCTACTACCCCAAGGCCACTTCTTTGATCAGTGAGTGACCCGTCTGTGTACAACTTTATTGTATGTGGTTTCATGGGGTGAGAGGTCCAAGCCTCTATTGTGCTAATTTTGGTATCAAAATTTTGATCGAATCTGTACTCAGCTAGCATTTCATCCCTTGGCTGCAGAAGCATAGGCAAGTCCTTTGCTAGATCTGCAGCATCTTTCTTGGTGAGGCTAAAGTCATCCTCCGCCCTCCAAATTCTTATTAATGTGGCTTTCTGCCGCATATCGACAACGATATGTAGCGGTGTGACCTCCATTAATATTTCTTAAGCAGCAGTAGGACAGGTGCGCATTGCTCCTGTCATACATTCTTTGCAGTTTCTGCTAAGGCACGCTCTGCTACCCTAGGCTATGGTCCCAAACGTTGGCATGGGTCTGACAACCATCTTATTATTCTTGGTGATGTGCCCCACGACTTCTCGTTAATACTTCTATACGTAAAGAGAGCCCTTGAGCACTTATTTATCGTGTTTCGTACGTTAAAGCCGGTCGCAGACGACTTTTGGATACCCCATACCACCATTTTGCTATCAAATCCGATAAATTGCTTCTAAATTCTATTTATTTGCCTAACCTATTTACGATATCTTTATGAAACAAAAATTTTAAATGGTAATGATGATAATGATAGTGATGCTCATTTTATTTCCTCCTAATTAAATTAATCTCTAAAGGTTACCCAGCATCAGCCGATTAACATCCCTGCTTCGGCAGCCACCACAGAAGATTTGAATGTGGTAATTTCAAGTTATAATGCCAACTCGATAAATAGATAATCATTAAGAGGAATAACCTAAATGAATTTCTAAACATTTTTTTCCTTAAAATTTCAAACGCTTTTTTCTACCGTGCTTAATTAAATTAAATTGTGTAAAATTCTTTGTTACGGACCGTTTTTTTTAAGAAACCGTGTAAAGGCAGAATTGGGTGTAGTTTCAAAATAATGCCTAATTTGGAATTTGCCGATATTTATATAAAGCGCTTTTAATTATTAAAAACAAAACTATCCATTACTAACAATAAAATCATATTAGCAGGTGAGCTAAAAAAAGGTTCGCAGCATGACTTACTATTTTGTAAGTTAACTTTAAGTTAAAACTTTAATTAAATCATAATACAAAGCAAATTAATTCTTCGTGTCTGACCAAATTTTTGACAGCAGCTAACTCACAATTATTAAGCCCATCCATCGAACAGACTTTTTTTTCCTAAAAGGGTTCCAAAAGGTCTTTTGTACCATAACCTTAAGTTAAAGCAAAAGACGTGGACTCAGTTTTGTTTATATTTATTTTTTGGCCAGCTCTCGCTGACTTTACCGCCAAATCGTTCAGCTTTCACTGCATGTGGTCCTGTCTATGAAATATCAGTAGTAATTCGTTGGCATAACCGAAGGCGTCAGTTAATTCATTTAGTTTCCAGTTTATTAAAATGTCTTAGTATCAATCAATAGAATTATTTATTTCATTCATGATTTTATTACATAAGAAAAAAATAAATTTACTGATGAACTTCCAACCATATCAAAAGTTTTACTTTAACCTTCAACTTCATCAGGCGTATAGCCTGACCCGGAAAATTTTTTTTAAGAAACTGCAAAGTCTCTTGTTGAAGTCTCTAAAATACGGCTAGAGAAAATTGACTAGAAAAAAAGAGCAGTCATATCTACATATCAAACAATTCCTCCATAAATCTGATTCATAGGTATAATTAATGTATTAAAAATATGTTTTCCTGTGACTAGAATCACCAACGATTTCCACAAAGTTTATACCAATTCCCGAGTATTTCCTAGACATAGCCCATGTGGACTAGCATTGACCAAGCAGAAAAACATGTAGACAATAACTTTAGTGTATTTAGTGTTTATGTATTTAAAAAATATATATATGTAATGAAATGGAAACTTGCAACGTATTGTACATAATAAATAGAAAGTCGTTTAATTGTACTAAATCATGCACGACGTATGCGATGATCGTAAAGGATAACTCGGCCGTAAAAATCCGAACGAATCATTGTCCTCTGAACATTTTCTTTATACTTACTCGGTTGAGTAGTGACAGGTATTGATTTATGATCGACCCTATGCACAAAATATATTCCATTTGTGCCATGCATTAATTTAAAGTTCCTGGTTTCGTTTTGAGTTGTTTCACCCGTTTTCCAATCATAAAAAATCAAATGACTAGGTTTGGGCGTAAGATGCACACGCTTCTCAAAGACGGCCTGCCAATCAGTGGCACCTCGCTGGCCCGTACGAGCATTGCGTAGGCTAGTCTCGTAGTCTATATAACTCGATATATCAAAACCATTCTTACGCTGGTGCTGCACATAGATAATAGTCTAAAAAAAAAGTATTAAATTAATCAACAATAACAATATACACAATGCACCACCTACCGACAGCTTCAAATGGTAATTATCTTCTTCACGCTCCGCCAACGCATGCAGAACTTCATCGTCATTGTTCAAGAATCTTTTAAAGAACAAAACCGTCGCCGTCGATGCACGCAGCATCTCCAAGCCCTGCTGACGTCTTTTAAGGAATTCATCTTTTTCATAAAAAACCATACTTCGGTATCCAAGTTCTACTATCTTAGTGGATATTTTTTTTGTTAAAAAACGATGATCATTTTGCGCCTTGAACGACTCCACATAATCTTCGTAAGTTGCAAAGTCAATTAAATCCATGGCTACAAGTATTGTATAATAAAACGTATTTGGAAGAAAACTTCGTTATCGAATTTTTAGTACCTTTCAGGTTGAACTTTGTTCCGTAATGATCTTTTTCAGAATTATATTGAACGAATGAAGCGTGAAAGCTGAATAAGCGCCTACTGAACTTTAAAAGTTGGTTTGACTCAAACAGTTCAAATTCACTTTGCAAATGTAGAAATCTACCGTTTTCAAGATTGTACGCTTTTTTCCGGAAAGGGTACCTCACAGAAAGGTGGGGCACTGCGACTAAAAGGTCTTTTGTACCATACCCTAAGGTTAAAACAAAAGACTTTCCGCTTTCCTCATGAATAGCAGTAGGTCTTTTGTTGGTATTGACCTGAGATGGAAGGGACTAATCCGTTCCTTTCCCATGTGACAGGCTCTGTCCCATACCAGCGCTAGGCAGTCACAGAGAATATGTCTGGTGGTTTCATCGTCTTCTAGCCAGAGCCTGCACTCTGAAGATTCCGATAGGCCAATTTTCTGTAGATGATATCTAAAGTGTGGTGCCCAGCCCAGATAGGTAAGCTACCAGGAGTTTTAGGTCCGCTCTGCCAAGACCTTTTGTCTTGATCGCATCCAGAGGTTTGACAAGCACTTTTGCTTGACAAAGCCCCGGAAGGGAGAACCAGTATCTCTTATGTTCTACTGCAGCCCATTTGTTTATCATGGTTTTGATTGTGGACCAACCATTACCACAAAACGGCGCAGGAGATGTAGTCAGGGTGGAGGCACCCAGTCGTGCCAAATCGTCAGCGATCGTTTTACCAACCACTCCCGAGTGTCCATGCACCCAACATAGCACAACTTTGTTCCGGGCGGACAGGGTTTGGAGGCATTTTTTACCCATCCTGGAGGAGATGCTCCAGGATGACAATGCCCTAATAGCAGCTTGGCTATCTGAAAAAATGCATATATAATATTTGCTCCACTAGTTCCCTTAAGAAGGATACTCCGCTTGAAAGACGCTGGGCCAGATGCCTATTGCGATAGAGATTCCGGTGTTGGGTCTAACGATTCCAACACCTACCTCAATGTTTGGTTATCATAGTTCTAATAATTTACACGCGACGGATTATCAATTTTTTTGTCTCTCTGACCATATTGGAGGTAACTTTGGCTGATCTCCCATGTCGCCGTCTTTGTGTTACGTACATTTGAACAAACTTAACGCATCTCTTGCTTATGGTAAAGGGTATTCAAATTTCCTACATATTTCTTAGGGGTTTCCGTATTAAAATATCTACCTAATGCCGTAAATAAATTGGAAAACATTTTTAATGGAGCAGACTTTGAGATCTACGGCTATACTAAGCCGATTCAGACTTTAAATTACAATCAAAGGCTCGCTTCCCGATTCGACTCAACTTAATTGGATCCAATTGTGAGAGTCTAACGTAGGAGCGAGCTCATTCTGTTAACAAAGCCATAAATTTTCGGTCTTCCCAACACCCACAAGGACTTCAACCATGTGAATTATAACACTATGCTAATAAAAGTTATACTAACAGCAACATTCACAATACCAAAAACGACAACAAAAATTCCGACAACTCCAATAAAAAGTTTAAAGTTATGCAGTTTTTAAGTGAATATGATTGCTTTCTAATGTCAACCATAAATTAGGGACTTGCACGCCACAAAATCGCACTTGTAGTTGCAGGATCCGCCGCAGCCTTCCCTGCCGCCTCCAAGCCAGCCCAAGTTGCAACAGGGTTGCATGCGTACTATGGGGTTATGCTGCGCTGCTATTGCAAACATCGCTTAGTCCCTGGTCGGGGCCGCCCTGGTCTGTCCTAGCCTGGCCCTGTACGCGGTGTTACGTGACAGGAGTATGTGAACTTTTGAACTTTAGCGAAAAATTTATATGCTCGAAAATATTTAGGTATAAGTATGGAATGTGTGCAACATTGTCGGGGCGGGGGAGTGGGTTAGGGGCGGCATCCGAAAAACTCAGCAGCCCAGCAAAATTTTCTGCGGTTTCGCGTGCCACTGAAAAGTTAAACGTGCTGCTCTCTGCTGCAGTTTACATTTAGCTAAAAGCTACTACTTCCGCCGTACTGCACCCCGCACGTTGCACCTTTACTATAAGCAGGGTGGAGCAGACCCTAACCCGTGCCGACGACTGCTATGGATTACGTGGCGCACTCTGCTTGGCGGCTGTGGCAAAAAACTTTTGCCGCTTGATTTTCATTTTGTTTATAATCTCTACTTTGATCATGATCGCGGGGAGTGGCAGGCGCATTGGAAACCACTTTCTTGAGCAACGTCTCCATGGCCATCGACAAGCCCCATTTTGGTAAAGTGCGGCAAAGTTTTTTTTTGGGAACAAACTTTTCAACGCTGGCATGATCCGCTGTGCAGCTGGATTCAAGTTGGAGCTTAGGGTTAAAAGTATGTCTATAGGTTGGCGTATAAGCAGTCCAAGAGCCAAGAGGGGATTTCAGTTTCTGTTTTTTTGTGCATGAGTTAGTTCATAAGAACATTTTTAAACTAAGTGCAGCCGCAAAGCAGTGCGTTATAAGTTCGGTCAAAATCAGTGAAGTGAAAAAGGATATAAAATGGAAACTTTTCCAATTTGGTGAGAAAGGTACTTGCTTATATTCAAGACGTACAAAATAGTTCCAGTTCCGACTTGCTGCCGTCAGCTCAATGAGAGTTTGACGACACTATGTTTGCGCAGTGTTTCTCTTTTTCTGATCCTCGGAGGATTGCAATCGATGGGATTTATACGTGTCTGAATCCATATATATCAATGATGGTTGTGAATAAATTTCTTCGGCACTCTGCGATTCGCTTAGGTCATTTTAAGTAACTTTTCATAAGAAACTATGGATCTAAAATTAATCTCGAGCCGCCTATTTCTTTAAAATAGGTTTCTATCAAGGAAACAAAATCGCTGAGACCCTCGAAACGTCTTACAAATTGATTCGCATCAATCATCATATGGAATGAAAAAAGTTTCCGCATCTGAATATCAATTCGTAGATCTGACTCTTCTTGAACTTTCTACTGATACCGATTAGTCTTGTTTTCTTACATGCTCAGTGAGATTGCAGAGTATATTATAGTCGGTATGGGGCTGCTGCTGCAACTGGTTCACTAGTTTTGATTTGGTTTTACTCGACGTACAAAATAGTTGCATGCAACTATGACATTGCTGGTTTTATCCCTCGCCATAGTTGGCCCCATTTTGGCCCCATATTCAAAATTGTTGACTTTAGTTTATGCTCCGGAATGGAGTTTGACTTGGTAAATGAATATTAAACTCAATTTTTGGTTTTTTTCCCCATTTTTGTAGCTGTTTTGAGCTGGCTTTGGCGTTTGGTTTGGACGCGTAAAATAAATTTATTTCCATTAGTGCATATCGCTGGAAAAGTTTGGGATGTGAGAAATATTTTAACCTTTTGGCCAAAACTAAAATGGGCGAACCGAACCCACAGCTGTGTATGTGTTTGGTACATAGAGTATATGTACTCTCCATAAATTGACCATAAAATTTGTAATTAATCATTTTCTTATTTACCTATCATTTTGGTTTTTGGTCCTGGCAGTTGCTCTGTAAAATTACCTTTGTCATGGCCGTTAAAATTGAATTGAAAAAGTATTTTCCGTGGCCAATGAAAATTCCAATAACGAATTTTCACTACCAACAAAAACAACAAGAGCAAAATTGTGAAAGTTCTTGACTTTTTATGCCGCCCTGAAACAAGACAAGCATTTTATTGTTGTTTGTCCTCCTCGTTGCTGTTCAACTAGCCGTGGGCCTACTCCGGAATACACAGCTCTGCCTGGAGCAGACAGGTGATGGCATGGCATTTTAATTGATTAGCTTAGCCCTGGCCCTGTTCCTGCCAACTGAAGTATTCTATGCAGCTAAAATTGTTTATTTTGCTTCGTCCAGAGCGTTTCTTGTTTTTGTTTCGAGGCTTAAAAAATGTGAAGCATTTTTGCGAAAATTTGTTAGGCCATTAATAATAATATTATTAGTGGGTTGGGGGTTGGGTATTCAAAAGAAATCTAATAATAATGTTGGAGGGTCCCACCAAACGTCACCAGACGTCAACCCCATGAGATTAATTTGTGTAAGCTCAAAGTATTAACACATTAAAAGCGGGGCGGGTAAAATTACCCGTTGTGAAAACTGCTGCTTAAAAGCGGGCCGGGTATTTTTACCTTTTGAATGTAGGCACTTTAAAAGCGGGAGACGGTATTGTTACCGGATTGGTTTTCATATAAAACTGAAAGTATTATTTCATATAATTATTTTAGTTTCATAAATTTCAAGTTTTTCATGGAAATTGTTTGTTTTGTTGCATTCAAAACTCAAATCAACAATTGTTCACGAAAAATGTTGATATGACTGCCCAAGAAACATTTTTATTATATAGTAACAAAATTTGGAAAGGGAATTGTTTTTGTTTTGTATGGGCATAAATAAATAATAATATTATGAGGATCTTTCATCTCATTTGACACACTTCTCATTATTGCGTATTCATTCATGTTGTTTTATATTTATAAATTTATTACTCAATTGTTTTAGCGACTTGTCATTTCATAACTATCAACAATTATTGCATCAGCAAATACAAAAAGATACCGTTAAGCATAACACTTCGCTTCTCTTTATAACGGTCAACAGTCATTTGCGAGCTCTGGTAAAATGAGAGCTGGAGAGCATTTTCATAGAATATTGTGTAAAATGCATAGCTCGCAAATAACTGTTGACCGCTTTTACCTTTGCGGTACTCATACGAACAACAACCGAAAAAACCATGCACGCTTGCTCTCGCTCTGAACATAACACTTCGCTTCTCTTTATAACGGTCAACAGTTATTTGCGAGCTCTGGTAAAATGTGAAATAATAATTTTAAATTCAGTGTTTAGTCGGCTTTAGACAGTTGAACATTTCTTTTTATAAATTATTTTTCAATTATTATAAAAATGGACTCTGATAGTGATAGTGAAGTTTACGCAGATAATTTATCGCAAATTTCCAGTGATTCTGATATAACTGAATTTGAGATTGACTGTGAAAGTGATGAAGACTTCTTTCATCCTAGAAGACGTAGAGTTTTACCAATACAGTATAGCGATTCGGAACAAAGTGACGATGAAGTATTGGAGTGGTCAGAACATGATAATCCTCCAATTATTGAACAATTTTTGGGACAAAGTGGCGTTGTTGAGATGCCAAATAATTCAGAAAGTGTGGATGAAGTGGTTCAACTTTTCATAGGGAACGATTTGTTCGATTATATGGCAGAAGAAACTAATCGTTATCATTCACAAAATGTTGATAAGTTTAAAAACAGTGCAAAATCTGTGAAATGGAAAGACGTATCTGCAGAAGAAATGAAACAAATGTTGGGATTACTTTTACTTATGGGCAAAGTTCGTAAAGAAACTAGAGATGAATATTGGTCTACAGACAAAACAATTGAAACTCCAATTTTTGCACAAGTGATGAGTAGAGATCGTTTCCGCCAAATATGGTATTCATGGCATTTTTCAAATAATGAAACTGACATCAATGAAAGAGATCGCCTTAAAAAAATTCGCCCAATCGTATCTTATTTTTTAAAAAATTTGAAGAAGTATATAAGCCTCAACGAGAGTTGTCATTGGATGAAAGCATTGTACCCTGGAGAGGTCGGCTATCATTTAAGGTGTATAATGCTTCCAAAATTCATAAATACGGAATGGTTTGTGAAGCAAAGAACAGGATATATATGTAATTTCCGAATATATCATGGTGAAGGAAGTCGACTTCAGGAGACAGTTTTACACCTCCTACAGCCGTATGCAAACTTGTGGCACCACGTCTACATGGACAATTATTATAATAGTGTCAATACGGCTAAAGTCTTGTTAGAAAATGGATTCCGAAGTTGTGGTACGATACCTACAAATAGAGGTCTTCCTGCATGTTTACAAAATGCAAATTTAAAAAAAGGTGAATCTATGTTTCGTCGTCAAAACGATATTCTTTTACAATGCTGGCAATCGAAAAGAACAGTTCGAATGATTTCAACAATCCATTCTTCCACTATCGTAGAAAGTGCAAATATTGATTGGAAGACAAGAGAAAACATTTGGAAGCCGAAATGCGTTATCGATTATAATAAATATATGAAAGGTGTCGATCGCGCTGATCAGTATTTGTCATATTATTCAATTGTACGACGCACAAAAAAATGGACGAAAAGCGTAGTGATGCTTTTGCTAAATGGTGCTCTTTTCAACGCTTTCAGGGTTTATAAAGGTTTAAATACCAATTCAAAGAAAAGTTATAAAAGATTTTTGCACGATGTGGCCAAAGAATGGATAAGAGATAATGGTAGAGATAGTGTTGATGATAGAGTTCCCAATAATCCTGATGATCCAGTACCCAGCACATCTTCTACATGTAGAAGAATCGATTTTCCAAATAGATTATTGGATGCAAGAAAACATAAAATTAAAAGAATATTTACGGGAGGCAAAAAAAGAACCCCCAAAAACAATGTTATGTTTGTGCTTCTCACAAGAAGAAGAGTTTAACCTGCTTTATGTGTGAATATTGCGACGTGCCCCTTCATAAGGGAGAATGTTTTTTTAAATATCACACATTTAAAAAAAATTAGTGTTAGAAAATACAATAAAATATTTTATACACTTCTACTACTACTAAACTACTTCTGTATAAAAATGAATTTACATGTATTATATAGGTTTAAAAAACAATAAAACATTTTTTTACAAAATATCTATTGGTTTATAAACGTAAATTTGTCAATATAGTTGACATTTTGAAAGGTAAACAGAAGGGTAGGTTGTGTTTTAGTACAAAACTTTTGATAAAATAAAATAGAGTATAGTTGTAAGTACTATATTACCAAATTTTATTAAAATCTAACCATTACTTTTGCAAATATTATTTATTTTGGATCGCGCAATTTTTGCTTGTTTTGCAAGAAATGCCCGCTACGCAGCATAGTTTCATATACTAGGCTACCCGCTTAAAGTGTGTTAATATAGAAAAAGGTCAAGGAGACAGCTATTCTCCATATTTTAGACTATTGTAATTCACTTTTTTGTATCCCCCTAACGAGTTGCTGTGCGATACAACTCTATTTGACAAAATTTCAAAATTATTTCAACAAAATTACAGAAGACAATTTATATCAAATAGACAAGACAGTACAACTCATGTTAAGAATCCAATCACACAATGACACTAAACAACCAAAAGGAGTCAAAATTTTGGAATCCAGATGGCAAATCGCAAAGTTTGGTAGAGGAAATCCAGCGCCTGTAGGTAGTATAGACAAAAATCAGTCGAGCCTTTTTTATAATCATTTGATAATCATAGCTCACCCGAAGAATTAAAAAATGAGTTGGAGCGCATGTTGGTACAGATACGTGCTAGACTGGGAGAAACTCCAGAGCGGCCCTGTGAAGTGAAAATGCAGCAATTAATGAGTTGTCTGAAGAGGCATCCTCAAAGCAGCTGTCTATGTTTCGACCAAATGCAGCAATATCGTCACTGTATAGATGTAGCCACGCAGCAGCTTGTCGATCAGCGTGCCGTGGAGGACGCGGCACGGCCGAAAGAGGAACCAGAGCAATGCGATCCAGGAAGTCCTCCACCCTTGCCGGAGACTTGTGTTCATGTCTGGTGGCAGCCCTGGACCTGGTTTCGCTGAAGCAATTTTTATAAACAAATTTCAACGGAGCAGGACTTGCATAAGCTCAGCTATGCCTTTGGATCATGTTGAATAAATTAATATTGATTAAAGTAGGCACATATGCCATGTTGATTTATTGATACCCTGTTACCATACTACTACTACTCATTGGTTACATTCATAGTGGGGTGTTGTCGTTATAACGTGAAATCCTCCAAGTCCTCTGTGCTGGCTGCCGTAGATTGGGTGGGATTGACCAATAATTGTTGGGTCATGGAGACATGTTTCCATTATTGTTTTGTTCCATGTTCTGACATCTTTGAGTGATGGGTTCAAAGATTCTTTAGTTAAAAGCCACCCCTGATATGGAGAAACAGACGCTTTCCTGATGGCAATTTGGTTGAATTTGTTGTGGACAGCTCTTTGCTTCAGGACTCTTCCTCGACCTTACCGGCATGGGTGGCCCTGTGGGGTTAGCTATACTACCTTCTTCGTGTGCTGAATACCTACGCCTTAGTAACCACAAGCGCTATAATTTCAAATCTTCACCGTCTGAAAACCTCATTCAATATCCATAACTGCTTTATTTTAAAATAGATACAATATAAGTATTTTTGTGGGAAGGGCGATTGTTATTCCTCTTGGGAGCTTAGGGCCTCTACAGGAGCCTTTTTCTTTTGTATTCGTTTCTGTTATCGTGTTGGTCGTGGCGTCCCTTGGGAGTGGGATTACAATTGAAGCTCCCAGGGGGAGAAGCTCATCTTAGGGTAAGGTTGGCAAAGTTGAAAGCCAAGATGACAGCGGTTTGTTCCTTGCTGATCGCATTAAGCTTGATCGAGCTTTTTGTACCATCACTTGTTTTGTTCCTCCATTGAATGCTATGGGCTGAAGTGATGCTTGTTGTTGCAATAGTGGGGGTTATGGGGAGATATTTACCTGTGAAGGGTTCACTTGTTCGAA
Source organism: Chymomyza amoena (assembly GCA_037043745.1). Taxonomy (NCBI): domain Eukaryota; kingdom Metazoa; phylum Arthropoda; class Insecta; order Diptera; family Drosophilidae; genus Chymomyza; species Chymomyza amoena. Next base: position 13,327 of record JBAMAX010003308.1, read on the forward strand.
CAAGGGACATCTGCTAGTGGAATAGCAGCGTTGAGTGGGCTCGCCTAGGTGAGCATAGGGGGGGACTTCGGCTGGTTGAAACAAGGGACCTCTGAAATTGCACATCCGCCCTCCCTCCACTGCAGCATTGACGCCCCAGGACAACACTACAAAATACTATACTCCAGTACACTCAACAGTTGCACTGATATGGCTAAATCGATTTCTTGCTAGGAGCAACCTCCTTACGCCATTCAAGTTGCACTCACTTAAAGTTCGACTGTAGCTGAAAGTGCAGCATCATGGCCGCCTCCAACCAAATGCAAGAGAAACGACCAGTCACTAGATGCCACACATGCCACTTGCCAGGAGCCGCATTACATGCCACTTAGGCAAAACAGCAAAGAACGAGGTGCATCATGTTGGCCTTATTTGTGGCTGCGGAGCTTACCCCTTGGCCATTTTGTTGCAACAGACAAAGCACTTAGTATGTCGGCTAGAGGCGTGTGCCTGGACCAATCCATGTTGCTTCCTTGTTGGGATTTGCAGTGTTTCCATTCGTTCATTTTAAATGTCTATATCTGCATCAGCTGCTGTCAGTCTCATTTTCTTCTTTCATTCGACGGAGCTTCTTCTCCGTCGTGTGCATGGAATTCGGAATAAAAGTAAACTATTTATATTTTCCCTAACATCCCGCTGGGCTAAGCAAACACAGGAATTTATATAAAACCAAAAAAAAAGCATACTCAACGGAGCGCACGAAAAAAGAGTAAAAGCTAAAATTATTATACGATATTAAACTCACCTGACCAGTGCAAACTTGAAATTTTTTTCGACTCCGACTCTACTCTGCCACTTCACTCCACTCGAGTGAGCGCTGCGTTGTGGCCGCCCTTCGCGAGGATGCCACGAATTGTACATATTATCTCTGGAACCCCCTGACAGCCCCTCCTCACACACACAGGAACATAATTCAAGTTTGCTTTTAACGTTTACTCGCACGTAAACCAAAAAACAAACAAACCCACAAACCAACAAAAATGCCAACTCACATGGCAAAAAGCTTTGAGCTGAAGGATAAAGCACAGGATGTACTCTATCAGGAGTGTCATATTATAAAAGCCAGCTGGACACAGTTGTTGTGGAAAGGCGTGTGTGGATTACACTTTAGAGCAAACTATATAGAATTGATAGAAACATTAAAATAAAATGTCATTTGCCCTTGAGAGAGGTCAGGTAGTAAAGAGGGGAAGAAAAGGTCGAGCCGGATTCAACAGCTATTAAAAAAAGTATATTTTTAACGCGAATTCCATTCCTTAAGGTGTAGCCAAAAAGTTGACAAAATACTTAACCTCACTTACTTGTGTAAATATTACGTATACGCCCAAGTGCACAGAGTATGCAGAGTATTCGGTGGCAAGCGCTTGAGGAGCGCATATTTTCAACGTGGATCTTTTTTTATATGAGTCCAAGCATATATTTGGGCACTGTTTGTCTGAACCAGTATAAGTGCCGGGCCAAAACTAAATCACAGTGGTACTTCACCCTCATAGCTCGCAGCTCTGCACATTTGCCATATCTCCATTTCAGCATTTCGCCATTTCTCCATTTAACCATTTTACCATTTTAAGCATTTCAGGCATTTCTCCACCGAGCGGTGCGACCCACTTTTGACCCAAACTCCTCTGGTATTATCTGGAATTTTTGCTTGGCCGACGTCGACGTTGAAGCCATAAAGATTATTATGAAAATATTTTTACTAAGCTTCAGCCCAGCTTCCACCATATTTTTTACCACTGTCTCCATCTCTCTTTGTCTCTCTCTGTCTCTGTTTATCTCTCCTTTTGTTCATAATTGTGTGTCTGTGTGTGTTGGTGCTGCTGGTTCGGCCATTTTGCTTGTGCACTTGAGACTTTAAGTGTGGATTATGATTATGATATATGCATATGAATTTACACACACACACACACACGCACGCACACACACTTGCATTCAAAAATTTATATACAAGTTTAAAATGCATCCTTAACTTGACTTAATTCAACATGGTGGGTGGGTGTGGCTTTACTGCAGGAGATTCTTATTTGCTTGTTCAACCAAATAATACCCTACACTGAAATGTTGAGGTCTTTACGAGATGTGATAAAAAGTGCCAGGAATCGGGCTCTGCAAAAATGTTTCTTCTCTCTTCTTCTTCAATCCTCATTTGCTGTTAGGCGTCGGGGTAGCCTCGGAACATCCATCCTCTCCAATTAGGTCGGTCCCGGCTCTCTCTTCTCATCTCTGCCAGGGTTCTGCCCCTCATCCATCCCACATCCTGGATGCGATTTTCCCAAGTTTTTCGGGGTCTTCCTCTCGGTGCATTACCTTCCGTTCTCATTTCGAGTACCTGTTTGGCTTTTCTTGACTCGTCCATCCTATGTAGATATCCGAACCATTTTAGCTGTCTCTCATCGATTTCTTGTATAATCGACTTCCTCTGCCCTACTTCTGAACTTCAACTCTCTCTAATTCTCTGCCGTTGCATGCATGCATATGCAGATTGTCTGTAGACCTATCCTCCAAAAATGTTTCCATCGCCTCAATATTAATCACGCCTGCTATTTTCTTCACTGTACTCGGGTTTATGGAGCTGGTGTTGAAGAAGAACCTACGAAATGAGAATATATATACATATAGTTAGAACTTGTGCATAAAATGTTGCCAAAAATTGCGTCACCTTATGCAACAAGAGACCCTTACAAGTTTCTTTCCTTAACGATTGCAACTTGCAGTCCTTAACTTAAACGTCTCTCACCAATAAACTCCGTTGAGTTACCCTGGGCTACAGAGTATTTTATGGTTGGGTTGTTCCCACTGCATCCGGCTCAATTGTTTTCCAAAAACAATGTTCATATTTTAAACCTAACGAGAGGGTTTGCAAGACTACTCCGAAACGTGTTGTTGCAAATTTTCACTACGCCATAGTCAAAAAATTGTGCACGTAACAAAATAGTTGCATGAATGCCCAAGGATCATGACACCATGTTGCATACACCACACTGCACACTGCACACCCCTCCACACCCCTCCCACTATACTATTTATTATTGACTTTGATATGTACTTAACTATGGCACTATATACATATATACAATGATTTCAATGAAATCCTTGTGCTGGTTGTTGTTGCCATCAATTGCAGCAGTTGCCTCATAAATGTCTGTCTCCTTTTCGTCCTGACTATTGCAGTTGTGTCTGTTTGTACACAATTCGCAGTCAGTGTAGTGGGAGCAGCATAATGGCTGAGTGCCTGCCTTGCCACAACTTACCAACACTTTGGTGGTTAACACACCCGATACTCTACTATATATAATACCATGTAGTTTGGACTATACCCAAGACAATTGAGGGGCTTTGAAATTTTAGATATACAAACAGAGACTTGCGAATCCTCTCAAAATAGTATTGGTTGTGATTTTTTTTAGTTTGATTTAATTCGTCGTTCCTGTCATCATTTATTTCTTTGATTAGCGTGTCCCCAAGATGGCGCAAGTAAGATACTTCAGCGAAGCGAACAGGTAGCAAAGCCACCTACTTTTACGTACTGCTTTTGAAGATAAAACAACTGCAAATAAAAAAAATTACAAAACCATCCATATGCATTATAAGTTGATGTTTTTAAAGCAAATTTTTCGATCAGGTTAGGTTAGGTTACGGCGGCAGTTGCGACTGACGTCCCAACTCACTTAAGCCAAGGATAGTCTTATTGCGATACCGCTAGAGTGAGCTACTTCATCACTCTTCCCCACTTGAGAGGTCCCCTATAAAAGGTGAGGAAGCCAATCCGTCTGCCTGGATAAACCTTAAAAGGCATTTTGAGCTCTGTTCAGAGAGCTGAGATAAATCGTCTAAAAAGTGTGACTGTAGGAACCTAAATCTTTTACTGCCCAGTCCAGGGCAGTGACAGAAGAAGTGTTCCACAGTCTTCAGCTCCTCCCCTTCGCCATAGTTTCTACAGAAGTCATGGTGGGGAGCATTCAACCTGGATGCGTGGTTTCCTACCAACCAGTGTCCCGTGATAGCACGTATAACAGTTGAGCACTGGACTCTATTCAGACAGCAAAGTTTTTTGGTTCTTTTACTTCAGTATGCCGGCCAAGTTTGCCGCGAGATTCTACACGTGTTTGATATCCGATTCCACGTTTTATTTGCACAGAGAGCGAAAAAATTTCGTATTCTCAGTTTACAGTTGGCCATGGGTATACCCAGGCGCTCCTTGTCTTGAAGAAGGATGCTGGTAGTTCCTTGTCTAGCCAGTTCATCCGCAATACAATTTCCCTCAAAGTCCCTATGTCCTGGGACCCATATGAGGTCAATTGAAAACTGCTAAGCCATCTCCCCTAGAGACAAGCGGCAGTCATTCACTGATTTCATACACAAAGTCATCGAAACTAAGGACTTAATAACCGCTTGGCTGTCCGAATAGATGCAAATGTTCTTATTTTGAACTTGTAGGTTTCTTATTGTTATTAAAGCCTCTCGGATTGCAGTGACCTCTGCCTGAAAAACACTGCAGTGGTCCGGGATTCGAAAAGCAGTTCTAATGTTGAAATCCTCAACGTAGACGTCTCCACCTACACGATCCTTGGAACCGTCCGTATATACCTTTATCGAGCCCGCTGGTCCTGGTACACCTGTATTCCAGTCCACTCTGCTGGGAATATAGGCTCTGAATTTAGTTGTAAAATGTTCCTGCGGTATGCAGTAGTCTATGCTTTCGGGGATTAAGGATAATCTTAAGAATCTTTGCATGACCAAAATCTTGATCATGGTTTTTCGATTTTTATTTCAAAAAACCTTTTTTTTTCCTTCTAAGCGATTTTGATACAATATGGTACAGTGCTGGGGAACTCCAAAAAACTTCCAAGTGCGCAAATCCTCGTAAACAGAAAGAAGCAGAACTTATAGGAGCTTACGATATAGTTGATAAAATTTGATAAAATTTCCCAGGGCCACATTTGGTTACGAAATTTCAGAAACAATCATCTAAAACTTTTGGTTTTTTTCAAGTTTTTCTCTGTCACTTCGGATCATCACTTCTAAATTAATTATCTACAATTTTAGCTTAAAAAAAATCAATTTTCAGTAGATTCTACACAGGTGTTGCCATTTAAAAAATGGTAACGAAGTACCTTCTTCTTCTCCAAAACCCACTTAAAGTTTTTTTTTACGTTTTTGGGTTTGCCGAATCTAAGTTTGGGATCCATATATCTTTTGGCTCATTTTGTAAGAATTATATGAACATATCAGATGAATCCTGCTTGGGGGATATTGTTGAGTGCTGCTAGGTCTTTCTGTAGCTTCCCAATATATACTATCCACCAGATGCACAGATAGTATCTAGCCAAAGTTGTGTATCAGCTTTTTATTTTACAATCCATCAGCGTCGAGGATAAATCCGTTTGTCCAAAAACTGAACTCAAAGGAAACGTCATCTCACTATCGTTATATGGGAGATCTCCAAAAAAGTATATATTGCATACATACATATAGACATACATACATTCCAACATACACATACATACATACATATGTATGTACATAAGTGCATTTGTCTGTTATTCTGATGAGCTTTGTTTCATGTTTCTGTTGTTTCTGTCGCTTCATTCCGCCATTGCTGCCACTTGTAGTAAGCATCCGTATCCGGTTTGTCTTTGAATGTGTGGGTTTGTGTGCGCGTGTGTGTGTGTGTGTGTATGTGTGTGTGTGGGTGCTCCGCTTGTTTTCAACGGAATCAATTTAGCGTAAGAAGTTTTCACTCGTTGCGCAAGTTGTTGCCGTAGTGTAGTTGTCATGTGCAGGGCAGGACGAAGTAATGGCGGAAAGGATGTAGGCAGAGGCGGTAGGCCGCCGGCATCCACTCTCGCACCCAATTCACCATTCACCATAATTCCGGGCATTGGTATTGGTGTGACGCAATTATTCCAACGCACATGGTTCTGGCAGCTGCAGCTGAGTCCTCATGCTCGTCGTCGTCCTCGTCGTCGTCGTCGTCGTCGTCCTGGCGTCAGTCTATTAATCAAAAGTTATACAAAAAGCCGCGCACACCAATCCCCGCCCACACTCATACACTCACACCAACGCCCCCTGCTGAGTTACATGAATTGTTTTGCTTACTTCTTGGAATTGCTTTTGTTGTAAGGATGTTGTAGTTCTTGAATAGTTGTTGTCACTATTGTTGTTGTTGTTGTTCTTGTTGTTGCTGTTGTTGCCGCCATGAAGCCATGTTGACTTTGCAATTTAAGTTTAATTTTGTTACAAATATATTTTTTATTTTCCGCATTATTATTACTTTTATTTTTTTGTGTACTTTTTCCAATTATACATGTCTCTTGGATAATATTTTTGCAAGATCTGCAACTGAGCTGAAGGATGAGTTTCCTTGACGAAGACCGCCTTAAACTTGTCTAGACTTAAATCAAAAAAAAAGCTTTGTTAATGTTAATTTTTGCTCAAGTTTCTTCACAATGACGGAGGTTTCTCAGGTTTCTCAAAGTAAAGTTATTGAATAACTTTTAATTGCCGAAACTTTGGTGTTGGATATGTCTATAAGGAATACACTTTAAAAATTATCCATTTTCATTAAATTTTGTACAGTACTTGGAAACATTGAAAAACTTCCAAACGTCAATTATGTTGTCTATAAAAAAGAATGTTTTATCATCTCATTCAATGGCTCTCAGAAGATTTGAATAGACATATCTAAATTGACTTCTCCAGACGCCCCAAGAATACTTTGGGTAATTTTGGGCCATTTCAACGGTTTCTTGGTCTTGCTCTGTCCAGATTAGAATACTTAACTATTCTCTAGAGAATTTCTGAGAACGGAATTTGGAGTGTGTAACTCTAAAAAAAACTTTTATGTCTGGGTGTTATATTTAAATTATTTTGATAAAGCTGTAGCTAGCTTATTGTAATTGTCTCACAAAAAATAAGCCTATATTTTTTTTTTTTGTAAGCCCAAGCATTTTGAGAGATGGTAGAACATGTTCCTAACTATATGAATATGGTAGGTTCAATTGAATTTTTATTTTTAAAGAGAAAGCTTTTGAAATGGTCATCTAGGTTACGGATAATGTTTATTTTTTTTTCTTGCCAACTAACTAGGAAAAGATCTCCAGCGTTATATTTGATTTGTTTGATTTGTTTGTGAACTGCGAGAGAGTTATAGGAAATAACAAAGAGTTTGACTGTTCCTGATTCTGGAGCTCGCGCTGTGGGATCCAGAGAGGCCGTCACGACCTCTTGGACGAAACACGATTTTGTTTCTAAGAACCGAGAGAGATTTCCGAAAAACACGGTTTTGAGTTCTGTTTTTTGTTATTCGTGAATATCTCGTGAAAATGTTTTACCGACATAAAATACAATAAGATCATGGCCAGGGATGGAAAGAGAAAATCCGGACATGGAGGGAAAACTGTACAGGGCCCTATATTACACATTTAGCTTGAATCATTGTGTTCTGTCGTACTTAAAAGTAATTACACCGAGCGCCTGAGGAAACTCCGGACTCGACGGGAGGAACATTCCGCCTTACCGGTAGGTGCAACGTTTTTCAAGCGGCTCAACGCTGGCAGCTAACATACCTTACGGTTACGGACATAAAAATACTATTACAGGAAGTCGTATCCCAAATCAGGGAGACGGCTAGAGCTCTGGCGGAAAGAGAATAGGTCATGGTGTCGAGTTGTCGCATCCTCCGAGCACTCTGGCAGATATATGATCCAAAGCGAATATCTGAACTCCTGCGCTTCCATAAAAACAGGGAAGAGACAGAAAGCATCCAACACCTGCTATGCAATTGCCCGGCGCTTCTTAGAAGACGAATCCAGTCTCTGGATAAACCTATCTTTGGGTATCTAGATAGTCTAGCCTTTGTGCCCATAGCGGATCTGGCTGCTTTCGTCGAATCCCCAAAATAGTTCTGCAACATGAGAGACTTAGGCGATTAGGGATTTACTAGGTACAGCTTTTGATCCTCCCCCACAATCCCACCCAAGGCAATACAATGGACCTCATGGTCTCTGGAGCTGCCTATAACATACAACCTAACCTAACCTAACTTCGCTTGTTATAAAAGAGCTTGAGTGTTTGCTATCTAGGGGTTAAGTTTATGTTAAGGTTTAGATTAAGTAAATTAAGTTAAATATTGAGAAAGAACGAGATAGATAATAATAATAATAATAATAATAGATACGAACTTATGTAGTGAGGGCAATACTACGATTTATCTACTAGTTTATACTATATTGCAAAGTAATGCCCACATTATTAATAATTTGAACAAAAATAACATAGAGAGACCTATTTAAAGGAATCGCGGGATCTTATAAGGTAATAACATCTTTGGCTGACCTAATGTCACTTACAAATGCAGGGAGGGCTTTTAAGAATACATAAATATTGAATAAAGTAAGTTTATCCTTTTTTTTTTGTATGTATGAACAATAATATTTTATGAGACCTTCGTGGAGGATGAGGCTATAAATGGAAAAAAGTAACCCCAAATACAATCAAAAACCAATGAAGCGAACCGGCGGCAGCAACAACCGCAAATGACACACACAGACACGGATACAGCCGCCTGATGGCATTACCATCACCATCACCGTCGACGTCACCTTCAGCAACACCATCACCATGGCCAACACATCACCAGTTTCGGCTCATACTTCATCCATTTGCCATGACTTTGCTGTCCTTGGCTTTAGGTTTTGCAATGGTTGTGGCTACGGCTTCGGCTGCGGCTACGGCTACGACTACGGACTGCGGACTATGGACTACAGACTCATGTCGTTATGCAGTCCTTGCCGGTTACTTTTCCCTTGTTCTCTTGTTTTGCTGCTGCCACCGTTAGTGAGTCTGCTTACTTTGCTTTAATCATGACCATTCTGTTAGTTTTTGGATTAGGGGGTTTCGGTCAGTCGGTTTGTCGGACGGACTTGGTTGTCCTCAATTTTATTGTTTTACTATTTTTGGTTTTTGTGTTGAGTTTTCCAAACCAGAAAGTTTTGTAACGTTTTGCTTAGAGACCTCGTCTCAGTCTCTCTCGCCCTCTCTCGTTCAATCTGCGCCTCAGGCATCACTTTTGGATGTTCATGCATCGGTCCGAGCCAGCACACAAACACCCTGATTAAGAAAACAATTCAATCGTAAGCTTTTATTTATTTTTTTTCGTCATTTTATAATAATATAATAAATGATAACTTTAATGTATGTGGTTTTTAGGACTTTTACTCGATTTGTTATTATGATTTTATTAGAGCGAAATTGAGAGAGCGTTACGTCATTGATTCTTCTTATTTACACGAGAGGTACAAAGTGTATATGGATGGAAAATGGAGAAATATTCGAAGCATGAATCAGAATAATTGAGCTTAAAAGCCATAACACTAGTGACTACCTATAGTACTTTTAAAAGTTTACTATTTCTAAAGACCGCTGTAGAAGTGAAGGAGAACAATAGAAACCTCCAAGATTATCGAGCATTTTTTATCCGAATCAAGTTCATCTGCTCCCTCGTACCTTCTAAAGCGCTTATTACAATTGAATAAATAGGGTATCGTTGGAAGCATTCTAATTATACACTGGTTATAGACTATGTGACGTCACATTAACGCACAGCTTATCAACACTTACATTGTGATATATGCATGTATGATCCCGACAATCCCTCGATTAAATTACAAGAATGCAATAAATATTAAATCATTGGCACATCACAATTTGAGCTGAGAATATAATATTATTTTGCAATTTTGTTGCACAAGTGCTCGACTCACATCGTGAACAACCCATTTGCACCAAATTGTGAACAGCTGTCATATGGCACATTATATAAAATTGTCTTAAATGGTTTTTGTATAGTTTTTCCAAGCTGGGATTGTTGGAAAAATGCATTTAATTTTAATTTGTCGACTCCTACGTAACATGGGCCTTGATCCCATCAGCATCACGCCCAAATCTATCCGCAACAGCTGCAAGTGTTCTTTACATTTTGTAATTTTGTAATTTAGAAAATTTGCCATACCCGAATCGTGGCATTATTTTTTAACTTTTTTTTTTTTGCTTTCTCTTCTGCTGGTGCTCTCCTGTTTTTTTATAGCCCCTGGACGTGGTCAACGCAGGGTTACTATGAAACTTAATAAACGGACTCGTTTTTCTTCTCCTGCTCTTGTTGTTGCTGGTGTCGTTGTTGGTCTGTGGACCCCGCTGTGTTGTTTCCTGTTTCCTGTCAACGCACTGTTTTTGGCTGTTGGCAAAACTTTTCTGTTTAATTGAATTTTCCTTAGCATTTTAACTCGATTCTGTTTCAGGCGACGCTATCCCTTGGCCCAGCTCCCACGCCCACACACCCCAGCCAAAGCCCCAGCCCATCATTTTCACGCTGCCAGCAATGGTAACGGCAATGGCGACAACTTTTTAATTGCCACACTGTGGCAAATGGCTTACACCCACACACACACACACAGAGAGAGAGACACATAGATACACAGGCACACACATACAGCAATAAGCAATATATGACTTTGGCTTAGCTTTAGAAGTTCAGTTTAATTTTAAGCACGCAAATTATAAAATTATATTGACAAAAGTTAATTATTTCAACTTGAGAAATTACAAAAAAAAATATCCTACATGGGAAATCATCAAAGTTGGGCTGTTTTTCAGTTTTCAGACCTGTACGCAGCAACCAAAAACGCTTTCGAACAAAGAAAAACGTACAGCTTATTAGCCTTAACTTATTTTGGAAGCGAATTAAATTTTGGGTAGAAGAAATCGTTTTAAGACGTTAGTATCTGAATACTTTTGGGATGTTGATAACGATTTCTCAGATTAGTAGTGCCTGTGTCAATACTGTTTTGATTCACTGTATTCATATAGATATTACTCATAGATCACGTGCGGATTAAACGTTAGCGCCATTTGACATAATGAAACTTAAAGACAATAAAATGCTTAAGCACACAGCTGCTGCCCCCAAAGCCCGCTGCATCCCGCTCTCGTCCAGAGACTAGAAGGACATTTTACCATAATGCCTATGCAAAATGTACTGACAACTTGACAACAAAAATGCTACTCCTTACTCCTTACTCCATCTTTGACTTCTTGTATGCCTTGGCATTGTCGCCTATTTTATTTTTATATTTTATACTCTACACGAGCTAAATGGAATATTAACTATGTGGATCGATATGTAACACAGCAACAGAATTTATGTGATGGATATAGATGATATAAATGAATTTATATATAAGGTATTAATTAAGGTGGTATTCAGGTGCCTAATAAGCAAATGGTTCTTAAGTACCCCGAGCAGGTTTGGGTTGATTAGGCTGCTTCTTCAATAATTGAGATCATCCAGATGGCTAATTATGAAAAGGAGCAAAGGAGTATGATGAGAGAGACAGGTATAGAAAGAGAGAAAGAGATATAGGAGGATTGTCGTTCTTTGGTTTCCCAAGTCAAGGACACTGCAAATGAAAAATATAATTTACGTCTTAAATCTAAACAACATTTATCCATATGGGATTCATAACAAGATTTTTAGATCTCTTCTCCCAAGTCGGCAGACTTGGGCTGACGGCAGCCACTGTGGAAACCCCCGTTGGCAACAATGGTTCACGGATGGGTCCAAAACTGAACAGTGTTGTAGGTGTTGGAATCGTTGGACCCAACACCAGAATTTTTACCGCAATGGGCATCTGGCCCAGTGTCTTTCAAGCGGAGATTCATGCTATAGAGATATGCGTCCTTAGTATCGTTCTCAAGGGAACATATGCATTTTTTCAGATAGCCAAGCAGCTATAAGGCCATTGTCAGCCTAGAGTATCTCCTCCAAACCCTGTCCGCCCGGATCAAAGTCGTACAATGTTGGATGACTGGACACTCGGGAGTGGATGGTAACACGATCGCTGACGTTCTAGCACGACAGGGCGCCTCCACCCTGACTACATCTCCTGCGCCGTTTTGTGGTAATGGTTGGTCCACAATCAACACCATGATAAACAAATGGTCTGAAGGAGAACATATGAGATACTGGTTCTCCCTTCCAGGGCTTCGTCAAGCAAAAGTCCTTGTCAAAAATCCAATAAAAAATAGCAATAATGATTTGATAATATTCCTGGTTGCTTACTAAGATTTGTTTTATTTAAGGATTCAGCAGATTTTTATGGTGCTCACCAATTTTTTTTGGGCAATTTAATTGACTTAACTTGAAATCATTTATTTTATACGGATTCTTTAGCCCGTTCTCCCAAGTCTGAATTTGCCGCAATCTTCCACCAACCCACGAGTATGGTAATTTTGTTTTTGCAAGATAGCTTAATATTTCCTAGCTAAAATTAATTTTCCATTATCAGACAACAGGAGAATATTTCTAATAAGTGTAGCCAACTAGTTTTTAGACTACCCTCGCTGATGTTTGTTTTTTGGTTTATTTTATATGACAATTAATATCAAAAAATACTTTTGACCTAACGGAAATGAGAAAAAGCTTTAAAAGGGATCTTACTTATATTTTCTATTCTACCAAGAACCAACCAACATTATGCTGTAAAAATATGATATGATTATAAAGGGAAACTGTACTAAATACTGTGGAATAAATTTTGGACTAGGAAAACGAATCCGGACGCTTTATTTGGAATCATTTTGAAACCGAATGTTTGATGCACCCAATTTCACCAAAAAACGAATTTATCATGTGCTTGGAAACCGAATGTTTTGTTGCAAGAGGAATTAAAACGAATCAGCAAAATAGGTTTTGAATAATCTTTGATATTTTAAGGTGCTTTTAATATAAATTAATTCCCTCGAAAGTTGTAGAGTCAGAAGAGAAATATGTTGAGATAGCAACAGCCAAAAGTTCGTGTTTGGGAGAACGTTTTGTAGTTTTCGTTTTCCGATAGACAACTGTATTAAATATTATGCCGTGAATTTTGGACTAAATATTAACATTCTATTAGATAATCGATACATTTCGTATAGATCAAATTGTGAATCAAAGTGCTTAGCAAGCTATCTGAAATTTCTTAATAGTGTCAGTGCTTAGTGTATTCACACTTCGGCACATTTCCATTGAACTTTTCTTGCTGTTGCTGCCGCTGCTGCTGCCATTTTGTTTTTATTTCTGTTTGCAGGCAAAGGCGTCATAATTTCTATGAATTTTATACACTTTGATAAGCATTCACTTAGCATGCTAGTCACGTTCGCCCCCTCCAAGCCCGCCACTTGCTCCTGCAACAGCCAGACAGCCAAAAACAGTCGTGTGCCCAAATCCTGTTCCAGGACCTGTGCGTCTCCAACTCCGCGTCCGCATCCGCTGCCGCGGCCTTCTGCGTGTTTGTTTCTTGTCTTTGTTTGTGTTTTGAACTTTGGCGGCGCATTTTGTGTGCGCGCGATTCTTGTTGCTGTTGTCCATGTAAATCAGTCAGTCAGCAACAACATGGCCGACAATAACAAAATGGCCTACACCAACATGGTCGACAACAACAACAACGGCGGCAACAACGACAACTGTCATGCCTCATCGAGACGTCGACTAAGTTGGCAATTAATCGCAGCAAGCACGCAGCCATTTAGGCTAATGACGCACGCCGCACCCAGACTAAGTCCTCCTCCCCATCCGACTCTGCCTCTGACACGCCTCCTCTCTGGAGTATTGAGAATTTTAGCCCATTAGCTGCGAGTTGCGAATTTCAAAAATCAGAGCAGCTGCCATTTTGAAAAGTGCATGATAAAGTATTATATATATGTATGCGTGTGTACACATACGCACCTACGCAAAATGGCGGAATTCCAAGCGCACTTCCGTTTCCTGTGTCAGTTTGTCTGCTACCAAAAACGAGCACAGCAAAATAAATAAATAAAAAGTAAAAGTGTAAACAATTAAAAATTAATTAGAAAGAACGTCGTTTGACATGCGACATGTCTCTCCCCTGCTCTTGCCCCACTTGACTAACTTCCGCCGCATTCATTTCCGCTCTTTGAGCTTCAGCCGCATCCCCCTACTCCTCAACGCAAGAAGAAGAAAAAACAAAAATGTAGCCATATCCAGTCGGTTTGGCGCTTACTTTGTAATTTATATTAGCTCATTCAGAACCATGACAAAGTACCACTTGGCCAAATCTAAGTGTCGTAGAGGCGCCGGGGGGGAGCCGGGAGAGTACAACAACAATACCGACAACAACAACATCTGTTACCTAGTCCCCGGCTCAAGTGTTTATAAATTATGTAAACGCCAAGACAGCAGCAGCCAAAGCCTCTTATTTGGTGAACGTTTTATAAACTCATGCGGTTTGATGGATTGCCGGATTAGTTTTAGCCAGTTAACTGCCAACTCACGATTTAAACAAGTGTAATACACGGCACGACCTCCATACACGATCTGTGGTGTGTTCGGAGGGTTGGGAAAGCTGTTTGCAACAACATAGGCCATAAAACATAATTACAAGGTAACGTGAACTCCAAGTTTCAGCAGTTTCTGACATTAGACTGGCCATCACGTCAGGATTTTGAGACATTTGAGGTTATGTATCCAAAAAGCAACATAACTTTAAATATCTTAAAATCTGATGTGATGAGTTCTAGGGATTCAAATGCTATGTGCCAAATTACTTCGGAAATGACTCTTAGCTCTTCAACAGCTGAACCACGTAGACCTATGTTATCTCAAAGGCTTTATGCAAATGCTAATGACGTTGAAGGGCTATATCTCGTAACTTCGAAAAGCCATAACTTTGCGAAAATACATCGTAATTGATCTCATGAACTATTAGACTAAAGGGTAAGAGCCGTACTAGATGACGTACATTGCAAGAATAGATCGCAAATATTTAAGTGCCCTGTACGTAACCTCAGATGTAATAGCAAACACAATTTATTTGAAAACTTCAAAGCTACGAGTAAGTCTCGATATCCTGACTTGATAGGCCAGTTCTGACACCAGATTCAGATTCTAAGCGTTAAATTAACTACGTACATGACTCTTGGCTTTCAAATTGAATTTATTTGACATTTATATTTGTAGACCTAGTATAATCGTCTAAAATTGCACTTGGTATATTTTTTTTTTTTTGTAATGCTCCAACGCAAGAGTTGCTACGTCAACTAAAAACCGTCTTAAATTAGTATTAAGTGTTTGAAAAAGTTATTTTTTTTTTTAAGTAGTAAAATATAATTTAAGCTACTCATAAATGTTCTATTGCTTTAATTGCCTTTATACTTTTATACCGTCTCTAAAATTTTGGGGTTTCATCTTGTTTTTAGTATCTTAAATTTTTTATAGTGTGCAATCAGGTGTGGATCCAGTATTAAGAAGTGGTCCGAGGGTCAAAAATAATTACCAGCCAGCTTCAGAGGGTCTTAATGTGCAGTCTACTCCATCGCGCCCTGTATAAAATATGAAACTAACTTTAAGGTTTTCATCTTGTTTTTAATATCTTGAATTTTTGGAGTGTGCAATCAGGTGTGGATCCAGTATTAAGAAGTGGTCCGAGGGTCAAAAATAATTACCAGCCAGCTTCAGAGGGTCTTAATGTGCAGTCTACTCCATCGCGCCCTGTAAAAAATATGAAACTAACTTTTCAAAAAATTTTCATTCTGTATGTTTTTTTTTCTGACATGCATATCCTTATTATTTAAGCTCCTTCTGGTTTTTTTGAATATCAAGACTTTATTCTTTGTGTATGAGTTTTAGTTAGTGTTGCTTAAAATGCCAAGAATTAAGGCGTTAGAATTGTTGGCTTTGTCCTCATTTCAATATTTATTACGATTGCTTTTTGCGTTAGTCCTTTTCGCGTCTGGTTTTCTTACGCTGGTCCTTTTTACGCTTCTTTTCTCGATTAATTCATCGATCTGCTCATTCGCGTATTCGTTGGTTCCATTTTCTTGCACTTCGCGGTTTGTGTAATCTAAGGTTTTTTCTAGATCTTTAATCTCCTCATCCGTAAATTTTGTGATTTTGCGTTTGTTTTTTCTTTTTTGTTGTGGTATTGTAGTCTGCCATCATCTCATGCTCCTCGCAGTTATTCTGTTCTTCTTTCAATTTGCGTTTTATATGCTCTAATGTGTGATCTTGAATCTCCTCATATGAAATTTTGATTTTTTTGTGTATAGTCTTCCATTTGCTCACCGCTTTGTTGACTGCTGGAAGGGCCGCAGTTTTTAGAAGGCGGAACGAACGCTCCTTGGGAATTTTCTCCAAGTTGGGCACTGCCTTGCCCTCTCTGTCGCTTAGCGTCGTGAGCGGCATCTGCACTTTGGCCTGACTACCGTCTGCGGTCGGTTTTATACCCCTGCCGATGTGGCAAGCCATGTTTTCCATTGACTTTGTTAATATCCGTATTTTCATCTTCTTCCGATTCGGGTTTAATCTGCTCTAATTTGATTTGAAATTCATTAATCTGCTCATCGGCGTATTCGTTGGTTTCATCTTTTTGCACTTCGGGGTTTATGTAATGTAAGGTTTTTTCTAGATCTTTAATCTCCTCATCCGTAAATTTGTGATTTTTCGTTGGTTTTTTCTTTTTTGTTGTGGAAGGGCCGCAGTTTTTAGAAGGCGGATCAGACGTTAGTGACTGTTAATGACTGAGCTCCTTGGGAGTTTGCTCCAAGTTGGGCACTGCCTTGCCCACTCTGTCGTTTAGTGTCTTGAGTGGCATCTGCACTGACTACCACCTGTGGTCGGTTTTATGCCCTTGCCGATTTGGCAAGCCATGTTAAATCCCGATTCTAGCTGATAGAGCGTTACGTTACTGTTTACCCAACTCCAGTGTTGGTATTACACAGTTGCATCCCTTGCAAGCCATGTAAATGGCATGCTACCGTTAAGGGTCGGTATTGAAGGCATGTAGTGGATGACAATAGTCTATTGAAAAGCCTCGGTTATACTATTTATAGCTTAAACTACTTGTGAATTATAAGCAAGAAATTCATAAAAAAAAATGGGCTTGCATGTCGCATATGTGTGGGCTCGTCTGCGTATTTAAGATCTTCCAACTAATTAAACGGGCTCCATTGTATGCCTTTGCGCCCCGTGAGTGAAGATCCTTATCGAGCAATGAATTTGTGACAAAGTTTTTGAAAAAATTCTTTAAAGTCAGATTGCTTAACTGCAAATCTGGGAGGAAAATATTCTGCTGTATCGATTAGATGGAAATGCATGCACTTTTTACAATATCAGCAGAACCATCTGGACGATTTGCAGCTATCGGCTCAATTTTAAAATAAGACCTGTCGGCGAAATGAGTTTCTAATATCAATAAAATATCAATACGATTAAATTTAAGTAAAAATACCATATGGCAATTCGAACATCTTTTTGCATAATTTGTATACCAAAAGATTTATCATGTTGAAAAGAAGATCCCATAAATCAAAATAAAAATACGATATTTTTAAAACTATTTTTCCAATTCGATTTGGTAAAGTTGTCGGTTACAAACAATTTTCGGGAAATCGAGAGAATCTTAATGAAATATTCCCCATTAGGTACTAGTTAATGTTCCTTTGCGTGTAACATTAGTAAGAATCCAAAATTTGTATATCACAATGATGCGCACGATGTATCTTGCTCTCATTAAAAGTAGCTCTACTTTCTTCTAACCCATTCTCAAGAATGCATTATCAAAAGCACAAACAATGAAATAACAGTTTCAAACGAATTCCAGCTTATGTATACTGTGGAAATTTTGTAGGGTCTCAAAAAGTTTCACCTGTCAGCCACCCAGCCACCTGTTTACTCCCAGTTTAGCAGGAGTTCTGTTCTCATGTTCGCCCAGAGTTAAATTTTAAACTTTCCACCATTTGTTGCCACTGTCAGGATTCAGTTTGCTTCAACTCGATGCGGTTTGTTTTTAAACTGGGGGTGGGATCTGGCGTTGTTGGGAGCAACCAGCAGCTGGAAAGGAGCGCATCCAACCACAAGGCCCCCAAACCCCGCGCCACCTAAAATTGGAAACTAGCAAAGCAGCCATAAAACTGCGACCAACCAACATGATGCAATTTAATTTAAATTTCTGCATATAAAACCTTACTAAAAAAAAAGCGAGTAAAATAAATGAAAAGCTTTTCAACTGTTGGCAAAATTCTAAATGAGCGTACTTGAAATTTGAAATACTAAAAATAAAAAATAAAATCAATAAATTATGGGGAAAAAAACACAAATTTTTATAGATGAGTAGATTCCAGCACAAAAGCCGTAAAATAAACAATTTATTTTAAATTATGCTAACGGCTGGCGTTTATTTCTAACAAATTTATAAATTAATTTCAAAAACTTTAATTAAAATTTTGTATGATAATCAATTTATTATTCAAATACAAAAAAGACAAATGCAACAAAACATTTAAATGTGGAAAAACAAAATAAAAATGGCTTATAGAATAATTAAATAATAGCTCAACTAGAGCAAGAGCCAAATGGAGCACTTTTTTTTTACTTGGCCTATAATTCACAAGTGGCTCTTGTCGAAGCAGCGAATGCTACTCTAAGATTGGTTATGATTTCGATTACTTTGCTTTGGAAAAGTTCTACAGCCATTAAATTTCTTAAATTACTTCTTAAAATTAAAATTCTAGCTATAGATTGACGCTTAAGAGTACTAACTTTAGATGCTTGAAATTCTTTTTCGATGATTTCTGCATTCTCGTCCAAAAAAAACCTTTCAAGTGGTGTAAACTCTGCCATCATTATCACAAAATATTATCATGTGCAGTGTGTTGCTGGTTTTTGCCATGAGGGACTCTGCAGGTTAGGAGCAACCAAAAACCCCTCTTCTAACTTTCCTTCGTATACCCCCCGGACACTGTTGCAAATGCTTAAAATACATTGCACGTTCAAATTGAAGTGGAAATACAGTGAAATGCATATAAAAACATATAAAATTATAAACGCACAAACCAACTCGGATACAGTGGACACTCGTGTGTGTGGAATACGATAAATAGCTGTTGAGTTGGACACAATTTTATGCATAATTATGTACGTTAAATTTGAACTCCAGGTTAGGAGGCTATCTAAGTAAATACATATGTTTGCTTCCCTAGTTTCCTTGTGAAGGATACGGCATCAATCTCTGCTTAAAAGACGCCGGGCCAGAGGCTCATTGCAGTAGAGATTCCGGTCCAACGACTCCAACACCCTACACCCTGCTAAGTTTTAAACCCAGCCGTGAACCATTGTTGCCACCGGAGATTTCCACAGGGCTGCCATCAGCCTAAGTGTTCCGAGTGCGACGATATCATAAAAAACTTAAAATCATTTTTATTTTTAAATCCTCAATTATAGAAGTTACCGATTATTTATTTAACTTGGTTGCCTTGGTGCTTTTTGTGATTAATCCATTATCTAAGCGAATTTAAAACTATAGTATTAGAAATAATACAAAATATAAAAAAATTACTCAAGTACAGTCAAACTTCCCTACAGCGAATTCTCACTCGGAAAACGAAAATTAAATCGGGAGAAGACTTTATTAGAAAAATAAAAAAAATATTTTAAGCACATTTTTTTTTACACAATATTTTTTGTAAAACAAAGTATTAAAAATGGCGTACGTAAAGTCGGGCGCGGACGACTTTGGGATACCCTGTACCACTATCTTGCAATAAAATCCGATTCCTTCATAAAAACCCAAAAACAGAAGAATTTTTAAACAAACATTTTTTTTAAACCGATCGTTCCTATGGGAACTATATGATATAGTCAACCGATTTCGATCAAATTTGACACAGTGCCTTAATACCTTAAAAAAGATTTGAATGCCAAATTAAGTTCAAATATCTTTACCAACAAACGAAACACAACGAATTTTGCATAAAAAACATTTTTTTGGACCGACTCGTCCTATGGGAGCTATATGATATAGTCAACCAATTTTAATCAAATTTATTATAGTGCTAAGGAACTATAAAAAACTTACGAATACCAAATTTGGTCCCAATATTTTGACAAACAAACGAAACACAACAAATTTTGTTCAAAAATCGATTTTTTGGAAGATCGGCCCTATGGGAGCTATATGATATAGTCAACGGATTTTGTTCAAATTTGGCACATTGCTTAAGTGCTCTTAAAAAATTTCCAAACGCCAAATCTGGTTACGATATCTATATTAAAAAACGAAATATAGCGAATATTGCTTTAAAAAAATTATTTTTGCCGATCGGTACTATGGGAGCTATATGATATAGTCAACCGATTTTGATCAAATTTGGTACAGTGTTTGGGAACTTAAGAAACTTTTGAATACCAAATTTGGTTACGATATCTTTATGAATAAACTAATTATCCATCTAAAACTTTTTTTTTGTCGAGGTCGTCACAAACACCCATATGGGAGCTATATAATTTATCCCCGATATCAAAAAAAATAAAATATACTTGTCTCCTATGGAATAATATGGGATCGTTCAAACGGACAGACGGGCAGACGGACATGGGTATATCGATTCACCCGATTAGATTTTAGGTAACTTTGGGGTGTCTCCGACGTCTCCTTCTATATGTTACATACATTTTCGGCTTGCACAAACTTAATATACCCTTTGTACCATACGGTACAGGGTATAAAAATAATACAATATAGTAGCCCACTGTCATCCTCGACTCCCAGTGTAGCATAGGGCCTCGTCCATCCTCTTGTAGCGAACACTATTAGAGGATTCACGGCAGATATCATTCCATGAGTAGCTGGCGGCTTGTAGTTCATGATTAATAGATATTTTCCATGTTTTTGCTGACGCACCAACGCGATGACCGCTCTTCTGAGGGTTGTCTGTCGAGCGAGGTTCTCGTTGGATCTACAAATCGTATGCCGAATACATCGCCACTTAAGCTCACATACCTCTATATACCAGCGCAGGCTTCTGATTAGTTAGGTTCCAGAGATCTACGTTACTACTACGGTTGGGCCACCATATATGTAGAATCTGGCGGAAGCACTTGTTGCAAAAGGCTTGTAAGCGTGCGTCTGTTCCTCTCGTGCGTTTCCATGTTTCGCAGCCATAAACCAAGATAGATTTGACGTTGGGGTTGAAAATACTTTTTTTGGTTTTCATTCATCGTGATGTCTTCGCGTGAATTTGGCACATCCAAAATCCATGTGCCAGCTGCCGAAGTAGACGGATTTCTCATATTAAGACGATACCCTCTTGGAGTAGAGTTTCCATTGTTGTTACTTTCGATGCCTGAACATCGGTGCGAAAGTCGATGGGTGATGGAGCCAAAGACGGTACGCATACCACGTTTGTAGAGCGAGCCGTTTGATCCGTGACAGACCCCCGCTTGCAGCCGCGCCTAACATGGCAAGCAGGCGCTACAAATAACGCAAAGATTGCCGTTGATTGACGATGCAATTCATCCGCCTTTCAATGCGTACTCTCTTTAGCCCTAGACCAAGTATGTTGGAAGGGCCTAAAAAATTAGACCTCCCTCTCTTATTAACCCTGACCAAGAATTCCACACGGGTTGGTTATCGTATATTCATCAAGGTTGCTCAGGTTACCAGGGTGCACTACGTAGAGGTAAGAGTAGGAATATTGGTTACTCGTAGATCGTAGAGAGCTGAATATCATAATAAAGAATCCGAATGTTTAAGTCCGGATCGATCGTACCGCAGATATTCCGAATAGAACTGAAACAAATTAGATCACTATTTAAGCACTTTTAAGATAAAAAACTATTTTTTTGGAAAAACTTGATCATGTGGCATTTATTTTGGTCTGGGTCAATGTTGAATGGATCTTGCCCCATAAGCAACAGAGCTTTTGAGCACTCAAAACTTCGAACTAAAACTTCTTAACCTATCTATAAAATATCCCTTAACTAAAACTACTTTTCATTGAAATTGTCCATGTCTGTGGGGGTTCACTGTACTACCTAGTATATACTAGACGCTACGCTGCAGTATGGATGGGTTTTGGTTTTCGAGGTCTCCCAGCTCTTATGCTGGGGAGCGTGATAACAAACAAATGCAATTATGGATTTACGCTGCGTATGCGCAATATTTATTTAATTTATTTTTTTCGCTTTTCGTAGAAACCGTTTTGCTTTTAACAATTTTTGTTTTTGCTGTTTTTCCGGCTCTTTGTAGGCCAAACTGATATGCTGTTGCCATGTGAACCGACTGCCAAAGGGGTTGAGGGTTGGGTCTTGATGCGTTTGCGGTTGGTTTCGATATTAATTGAGTTGCTTGTTGGCCAGATTTCGATTCCGGGTGCAATGATCCGCACCGGGCGCTGCTGGCAAATGGCGTAAATTAAAGCCGCCACTCATACGCATATACGATGGATGGATAGATGGATAGATAGATAGATGGGGATGAGGGATTCTCGAAAGTGTGATCCTGGCTGTGATGGGCGTCTGAGACGGTGCGTCGCGTCGCTTTGGGGGCGAAAGACATCAAACACTCAAAATATTTGTGTAAACTTGAAAAATTACATGAAAGCGGGAAGGGCCAAAAGAACACAAAACAAAACAAAAGGAGTTGGATACAGCAGACACTGCACTGAAGTGAAGTGAAGTGGAGAGCTTAAAAGAAGCAGAAGAGTCCTTCTGGGCGTTGGCGCTGGGGTGGAGGTCTCTACATGCAAAAGCAAACAAACAATTTGAGCAGCCGCAAGGCTTTTCACAACCCGAACAAGCTGACATATGTCCCATATGACTGCGGATGTGTAAGGAGTTGGTTGAGTGATGAAGCAGTAGAGTGGAGTGTTGTGTGGAATGGAGTGGAGCAGAGTGGATTGGAGTGGATAACTGGAGGCGGAGTGGCACATCTTATTTTTGTTGGACTTCTTGTGTATTTGCAGAAATGATGGCGCTGGTGGCAAAGTGTTTTTGAAAGATGATTGATACGGCGGAATGTTTCCTAGTGCCTTCGGAGTGGGCTACGAAAACAAGTCACAGCAGCAGCGAGTGGCAAAGGCAGCGTAATGAAGCGGAAATCGATTTGGAACGTAACTCAACCCATTCGCGGCGCGTCGCTGTGTCTCTCAAGCAAACTCTCTCCTTCTCTCCCTGAGTGCCGGGAAATCGCTTGCCGTATGCAGGCGTGCGTGAAAAGTATGACAATGTTGGATGGGATGGGAACGGGATGAGGCCTGGCTGCGCGTCCTTAGATCTTCTGCAGACCTTTGCCAGCTGCGTCCCACGCAACATCGCACAAAACGTAAACAAGAAAATATTAAGCGAAAAAAAACAAGAAAAATAACAAACATGCGAGTACCGTACATGGTGCATGGTTCCAAAAATAAGAAGAAGAGAGAAAAAGGGAAAAACAAAAACGGAACGTGAAAATGAATTGGTCTCTGGGATGACTTCGTAGCGCCGAAGCTGAAATATTCTTCAAAGTTGGCATACGCTGATCTTGTAAAAGGATTCGATGGCTCTACTCAAAGCTGTTTATGTGAACCATCTTTATCCTCGAACTGGATTGCACTCTCTGCTTTGCAAACTTTCTTCACTAACTTATAAGACTATTTATTACGCAAAGAGTATAAAAAAGAAAACTTGCTACGGAAAAGCGATTTCCGCCGCTAGCTCGTAACTTTTCACTTAAGCATTTTTGTCACGTCTGCCATTTTTTTTTTTCGTTCTTTCTTTCTTTTCGTTGTTTTTTTGGTATGTTTTCTCGCTCTCTACTTCTTCTTGTTTTTTTGGCCTGCCTTCTTGTTTTGTTATTTTTTCGAAAGTGGGTTGGCGAGGTCGTCGTCGGGGTGGTCTGGGTCTAGGGTTCGAGTTTCTGAGCTCTGTGTAATACATTTTTGTAATATTTACTCTGCACTTTGTTGAATTTTGTGTGTTCGTTGTTTGTTTTTCTTTTGTTGTTGTTGTTGTGCTGACCATTCCAGGGACGGGTCCAGTTTCTTAATTTCTTTTTGCGTGTTTCCTGTTTTTCTACCCTCCCACCAATCCGCCAGCCCACCAAGCACACTCGTTTAGTAAGTGTATGTTTTTGTATAAAATGTAGCCGAAAAAATCATATTTTATTGTTATCGAAATTTAGTTAGAGCAAATAAACTTCGATAAGGCGTGTCAGTCCACCCAGTCCTCTCCCAAAATGCCCTCCAAAGGCAGGCACACTCCAACTGCTCCAGCCTACCAGAGACATGCCTTTGGTCGGTCTGCCAATGTGATAACGAGAAACGAATTGCAATTTCCGTCCGCTTGGTGGCGCCTAGTTTGCAGTGGACAATACTTCTTGGAACTGGGTTAGTCATCTCAACGAGTGCGAGTCCCGTCTCAGCATAAACTGTCTAGATTTTTATTTTATATTTAAAAAGGCTCGTAAATATTAAATTTCAGATATTTTTATCTTATATTCCTATGCAACATTTAAATGTGGACAAAAAGTAAAAATAGCTAAAAAATAAATAAATGAACTATTATTTATTATTATTATATATTTATACTACAGCCAGTGTATCAGCTACGGACGACGAATTAGCTAAATAGAACGTTTTTTTTACTTGGCCTATGATTCATAAGTGGTTCTAGCTGCTTGTGAGCTAGGACGAAACTGCGTCAGAAAATTTTTATTTATTATTTTATATTAATTAGGTTTTAAAGAGTAACTAAGCTACAGTAAGATTGGTTATGTTTTCGATTTCGTTGATTTAAGACAAATTCTAAAGCTAAAAGATTTCTTACTTATTGAAACACTAAATATAGATTGACGCTTAAGAGTACTAACTTTAGATGCTTGAAATTCTTTTTCGATAATTTCTGCTTTCGCATAAAAAACGTTTCAAGTGCTGTAAACTCTGCCATCATATATCCTACATATTATTCAATATTAACACTGCTCCTACCATGAGATTTCAAGACAACTTTCATGTTTTAACTTAACATTATTTTCTATTAAAATCATTTATCCAACTAATTTTTTCGATTAATGATTGCATTAAAAAAATTTCATTTTTTCTTAACTCTCTTTGGGACGTCTTTAGCATAATTTTTATCTGTAACATTTTGCAAAGGTTAAATTATTATAATATAATCATTTTCAGAGAGTTTGCGTAATAAGTCAGTCTTTAAAGGACAAGTTGGCAGCAGATGATTGAAGCATCTTCTAATCTTCTTATTGGGACTGTTTTCAAAACTTTCTGTGCAAAGCGAATCAAAAATGGAATTCCTTCAATGTCGAATTTTAGGAAAATAAGTACTTTTTCATTTATTATATTTTGAAAATCGCGATATATTCAAGAGTTTTTCCACCACAAATATTTCGGCTAAATTTTCCGATGTTAGAGAATAGCTCTGGGCCAAACCAAGATCATTGAAATCATTCTTGCTGTAGTAGTTCACAAAAATCATCAATATATTGGGTCGTTCACTAAGTAATCTCGATTTTTTTAGTGCAATTAAAACACGATTTTTTTATTGTGTAAAGCATTTAATGAAATTATATATTCTCCATTTTGATCCAATACCATTTGCCATCTTTCAGGCAAGAGATTGATTTCACCTTCATAAAGTTTTTTATCCTTGCCTGCAACTGTTCTAAAACTGGTCCAGATGATTTCACGTCTGATTTGAGGTGAAGGTTCGCCAAGCCAAAAAATGTTGCAGAAACCGGAACAAGTAATAGTCCGAAAGTGCTAAGTCTGTAGAATATGGTGGTTGTGGTAGCATATCCCATTCAAGCTGCAAAAGATTTTGGCGACTCATCAAACTTGTTCGAGGTCCCGCATTTTCCTGGTGGAACACTACACTTTTTCTATTGATCAATTCTGGCCTCTTCTGTTTGAGTGCATCACTCAATTTGTCCAGCTGATCACAAAACACTTCCGAATTAATCGTCGTATTGTCGGGCAAAAGCTCAAAATAAACGATCCCTTTGAAATCCCACCAAACAGACAACATAACCGTTTTTTGGTGACTATTGGCCTTCCAAGTGATTTGAGCTGGTTCATTCTTTTTAGACCATGATCTCCTGCGTTTTACATCTTGTAAACAGTCGTTAATGCGTCGAAGCAAATTTCGTTCTGTAAGAATATGAGGAACCCATATGTCAAGCTTCGAAATTAATCCTAGACGTTTCATGTGCTTATGAACGGGTTAGAAAAATTAAACCTTTCAGCAATCTCTCGAGTTGTTATTCGACGATTTGCATCGACCAACGACTTTATTTTATCAGAGGCCTTCCAGGACGTGGTGCATCCTTTGCAAACCAATTTTGACATTGGTCAACACATCTTCTCCGTACACATCGCATAATTTTCGCCTTGCATGAACTGCTTTTTTACCCTTTTGATAGTAAAACAGTAAAATATGGTGAAAAATTTGTTTTCGATCTTCCATCTTTGATAGGGCACCAAACAAAAACTATTCCAAAAAAAATTTAACAAAATTTTGTACAAAAA
Source organism: Chymomyza amoena (assembly GCA_037043745.1). NCBI lineage: Eukaryota > Metazoa > Arthropoda > Insecta > Diptera > Drosophilidae > Chymomyza > Chymomyza amoena. The sequence continues at coordinate 39,715 of JBAMAX010003308.1, forward strand.
AGCGTTACTATAAACCAGGAGCGGATCCAGGATTTTGGTAAGGGGGGTCCAGAGAAATGTGTCCAGAGAAATCCATCTTTTATAATTGTGAAAAATATTTTTATTAGTGTTTTCTGATCAAAAATTAAATATACAAAACTTTATCTTCTCTACTTTTAAATTGAATTTTTCTCATAAACTTTTCTTTTAAACCATTGTTTCTATATGACACTTATACAGAAAGGATTGACGTTACTCAAGCAGTGCACACTGCTTATTTTTCATACTCGTTGGTCGGGCATTTCTGCCTTTATGCCTGAGCATTGTTAAAGTTGTTCACGCCGCTACTCGAGCATTCTGAAATACCCAAATTATTTTCAAAAAGCATTTTAGGTAGGGTCGTACAAACGATTCCACTATTTACAGCCAATTTAGCATTTTCTTATAACTCATTTAAGTACCATAATTTCTTGGCTCTTTAAATAGCAATTTTCGTTGCCTTTTGTGTGTAATTTCATTCCAATAGATAGTTATGAGTCCTACGAGGCAAACTCTTATCGGCAATAAGCTAATATTTATTTAAAATTCCAAGGCCTGAGCTCATGTGCATGTTGGATGATGCCCTAGTTACCTGTCCTGTCGCTCTAGTTACAGAGGCAACCCAATCTTTTGTGGGAAAAAACAACAATAACAACAAGAACAACAATAAAAGCCAATCACATACAGACACACACTATAAGCAGCTGGGTCTCAGGGGGGCTTAGGTAACGATGACGAGAAAAAAAAGAAGCTTTTAGAGCTTACTAAACAAATCGCTACCCATCTCCATCTCCATCTCCATTATTTTTTTTTTTTTGAAATGGATGTTGTAAACATTTTCGATAATTTAAAAGTAATTCGCTTAGAGAAATTTACGTGATTTGCTTAACAACCAAATTATATTCAATATGAGAGTATATTGTTGGGATTTTTTTCTTGGAAGTTCGTGTTTTTGTAAATAAAATTGAGTTACTTAATGGCGGACACTACATAGAAGTAAATACTCTTACTCGTTTACTCTTTGGCTTTGGCTCTCTCTCGCTTGCACTTACCGGCTTTGTCTGCGTGTGTGTGTGTGGGTGTGTGTGCACAACTTACCGTTATATCTGTTTCCGTGCTAAAAATGTTTCCTAATCACAGCTCGGGGAGTTGGCGTGGGAAAAAAGCTAAAAACAACATGCCTAGGCTCTAAGCTCTAATGCCTAGTGTATATATATATATATATATATATACATATATATATAGCCAAATATACTGTGTACATTATGTACAAGAGCGTGAGCAGTATTTTTCCAAGGGGGTTTAGGGGAAACCCCCAAGAGGCGTGCCGACGCCACTGACACTGCTTGTATTTGTGGTCCAATTTGGCCAAAGTAGCCGCAAGTAAAAGTTTTGTGCGCGAGCGACCAAAAGTGGCCAAGAAGAACATTTCTTGGCTAAGGAAAGTTTTCTTGAGGTTGTCTATCAACTTACAGATTTCTGTTACTTTGCCCCAGCCACCGCTCCCGCCCACGACTCACATCATAAAACTAAAACGAAAAAAATTCTGTCAAATATCCTCCATTGGTCTATACTCTATAAAAGATTATCAACCTAAGTGGTGTAAAGTAAATCAAATGTGAATAGGGGAAGGATTTGAAAGATTCTATAGAATTTTTTGTCCACCTTTTTTTACTGTGCGGAAAGTCGCTAATGCTAAAAAAACATGGATCCTCGCACTCGATAGAGTGAAAATTCAAATCAGAAAACGAAAAGAATGAGATCCTACAATCGAATCGAACAATCAAAATTTTTAGGCATATAGCTCCACTGCTTCAAAAATTATACGTCGAAATACGAACAATCTAAACCGAACAATTTTCTTCGGATTCGTTTTTGCATGCTCCGAAAAACGAAATTGGTTTTGGCAGTGCATGATATTTTTTAATTAATTTTTTTAATTAAAAATAATTCTCAATAAATATGAAATATGACATAAATATTATCTTAGAATATTTAAAAAATTATTTCAGGCTAAAATTGTTTTTTTTTAAAGCTATTTTGGTGATTCGATTGAATTCATCTTGCAATAAAGTATTCGTTTTGGTGGAATTGCAGAATCGAATAACTTATTTCCAAAGAATACTCAACACTCACCTAGATCTAAACACTAAAAAAGTGAATACACGAAATAAAATAAGAATTGCCAAATATTTTTTATTTAATCTTATCATTAAGGGTATTCTAAATTCATTCATTCAAAAATATGAATTTTCAGTTTTTAGTTTTTCCATTTATTTTTTCGATTCCCTACGCGCGTTATTGAATGACATCAAGAATGACTAGGAATTCTGTTTTCTCTCAGTTCGAAGCAAAAAATACGTCACTGTAGACTTAAGCCCTATCTAGATCTTAGATCTTAAATAAGGAAATGGAAAATGTCTTTTGAATATTTTACATAAGTAGACAAATTTTATTTTCTTCAAAAAAGAGTTTGGGCTAAAGACTTCAGAGCGTCCATATTCCAAAAATCTAAAGATCGAGGAGTATAAAACATTGTCAGCTGATGCGTTCTACGATCCAGTTGCTTATCAATATATATCATATCAATAAATTTCTTTATATTGGCTATTTTTATATTTACGATCTCTGGATGAAATTTCATTAAATTTAAGCGCAAAGATTTTAGAAGAGATACAGCTTTCACCTAGAAGCTCCATTAAATCTTCGGTTTGTAGAGAAGCTACAGTCCAGCAATATGCTTAGCTGTATTGTTGCACTTGGAATATTACTTTTTGCTTTAGATCGTTTAAAAAATTGTAAAATATGGGAGAGTATGGGATTTACTATTTGCGGAGTCTGTGGCCTTTATCAATTCCAATTTTTTCATTACCCCTATTAAAGAATTTGAACACGATTTTCGTCACGATTGTTTGAAAATAAAAAATTCAAAAGTTAAGCTACTACATAGAACATGAGACTTGAGCACTTTTGGTGTTTGCTTCGGAGGGTATTAAAGGACTACGGCTAGCATAAAGTACGGCAAAAAAAAAAAATACCAGCTCCCTGGAGAACGACAAAACATAGAGTAGAAAAAAAAAGAAAACAAAATACATCAATAGGCCATGATGACTTTCTGATTGGAAATAAAATCACATACACAAAGTATGGGGGTTACCCCGAAAAAAAAAAAACCAAAAACAAAAAAAAAGGGACCAGCACGAAATAGTCGATGGCAGCAGAGCCCAAGGCTCGATGACGACAGCGACGTTGTCTGCGGGAGGAGGGTCGCCGACGTATCCTTCTGAGCGTGGACAAGTGCTCCGAAATTGTTAACGTGGCATAGACATGAGCATGGCCCGAAACAATATGGATGAATGTTTCAGATTAACAAATCATGATGATGATGATGAAGATGATGAAGTTATCCGCTGAATGGGTGCCATTTGGTTTGTTGGCCAAGGTCTAGCATAGCCAGATTCTACTTTTGGCGTTTACACAAAGAAACAAAAAAATGCCAAAGCGAAACTTTGGCAGATGAATCAAGTTTAAGAGCGAATACTCTGTAAAATAGAATGACTATTATAGATGTAAGGAAATTTGATACATGTGTAGATCTAAATAAGTTTTCGTGTCGATTTTGGTGCATTTTGTAGTGTCGTGTCTTGCCTGTGTCGTGTTTATTACGATGGCGATTTCAGGTCCATTACGTAGCTATCAGTTGATGGCCATGTGACTGCCACGTGACAACTCGTGATTGCCATGCATTTGCTCCGTGACTGACACGTATATGCATTGTGATTGGTATGTGGCTATCCTCGCAGTTGCCAAGTCTAAGCCTCACGTGCCGTGATAGCAACGCGACTCACTCGTGACTATGACGTGATAGTTACGTGACTGCCACATAGGTGAAAGCCACATAGAAGTCTCCTTATTGCCTCATGGTTGCCACTTCATAGCCACATTATAAGACTCTCTGGTTATACCACATGATAGACACGAGAAAGAAAAAGCACCGTGTCAATCTTCTTATAATCGCTTGATAAGGTTGAAAGCCACGTGATTTTCTATGTGATAGCCATAATATACGCATGATAGCCACGTCATAACCTTCCATGTCTAATTAATCACGTGATAGACTCGTGACTGCGACGTCATAGTCACATTGTAAGACACATGACAGTCACAAGAAAGTCACGTAATAGCAATGTAACAACCTCATTATCGTCACGTGACTGCTACATAAAACCGCGTGATAGCAACGTCAATGCCTCACGTATCGAGACAAGCACGTGACAGACTCGTGACTGCCACGTAATAGTCACGTGACAGCCAACATTTTAGCTTTGACCACCTTGACTACAATTCAACACTTTTTCGTTATCATTGGATAACATTTAATGGCATCAACTTTCGTGTTTCCTTCCAGGAAGCACTCCAGAATAAAAGTCAAATTAAAAAGGGAATCCTTAAAATACACAATGCCGGTATATATATATATATATATATATATATATATGTATTTATATTACTTCATAAAATCTGTATGTACAGCACACAGACGACTCAACTGTGGCTCTAAAGTGTTACCAAGCACTTTGGTTCATTCATAGCTTCGGGTTGGTTTAGTGTGGTTCAGGACCAGTCCGGTTGGGATTTGTTTTTTTTTATGACTTGGGTCGCTTATCTGGGCTGCTTTTGATTTTGCCATCGGCTATGGACACGGATTTGAACTTGGGCTCTGGCACGCAAATATTTTTGTTGTTTATTTTTTGTATTTTTTGGTCGGTTCTCTTTTATTGTAAATGTTTTACATATTTTTTGATTGCGACATGGCCATGACATTAAAAGCAACAACAACAACAACAACAAGGGGTTGGGCAACAGAAACAACAACAAGAACAACTTGCATAATGGCAACAATAAAAGCAATGACTGTACCAAGTGGGTTTCTTTTTATCAAAAATTGTTTCCATATTTTGGCCGGTTTTGTTGGTATCCTTAATATTTTTGTGTCCCGTCAGAGCATATTTTTTTTCCGACATAGGAATGCTCTGCACTTAGTCAAGAACTCTCTATTATGTTATATAAAAATATTTTCTAGTCATTGCATAGCGGCATTGAAATTAACGAGTATCATAGCGCACAGGGGGCGAAGCCCTTAGTTGCGAAAAAACGAAAAAATTTCATTGCTTTCTTCTGTTTCATGCTTGAGAGAAGCATTTTTTTTAAAGAAACTTTATTTATTTATTGTATATTTAAGATCCAAGTAGGTGACGGATGAGCAATGATAATAAAAAACAAAATGGTGCCGATAGAGAGCTTCGAGAATATGACTAATACAAACTTATTTATTACCTGAGCCTTTGTTCGGGTTGTGTGAAAGATGCTTTCTTTCAGTGGAGAGCTATATATAATACTAACGAGCCCGGCAAACGTTGTCCTGCCCAAACTCTTTAAATACTCTTGAAGTGAATAAAAATCGTAAGACTCTCTAGTTCGCTTATCTGGAAAATATGAATTATTAAATTAGTTTGCAGCTCGATTCTGTCTGTCACGGGTACGTTCCTTAGCAGTACGATTAGATTGATAATTAATTTGATTCGTTGCATTTCTTCCAATTCAAATACATCATGCATTGATCGATTAGGAGACGGCATTCCCAATTGTCCTAATGCTTTATTAGTCATCTTAGATCTTTAATATAAATTAAAGCTTCATTGTAAACTTCCGGCGTAAGTTGCATCAATGGATTACGTTTTGCTTGACGTTCTCGAAAAAAAATATCTTCTGATAAATAATCTTGATATTTTATCCACAATTCAGGTGGAAGGAAACATGGTGCCAAAATAATCGCAAATAGAACACGATTTTGATATAGATGAGCAGTAATAGCAGCATCTGCTAAAGTTTGATCCCAGTGCAAATCCTTTTCCAACAAATTAATTTTTGACATGCCTCTCGATACGTTGCACACAATACGCCATTCACTGCTCTCAATGATTGAAACGATGCTGGACCTCGAACATTGATTAACAACAATACCAGTTTTTGTATATATGGCAATATACACACAAAACCGATATTCACAAAAAGGCGTATATCTCACGAACCAATACATACAAACACATTGAAAAACCTCCATATTGACAACCTTTAACACATGAAAAAATCAGATTTGAAATTCATCAACGCGTTCATGAGAACATCCGTAACGCGTAAAATATAAGTTTCTTTTCTACATATATTGTAGATTTGGTTTGTGAAATGATGACATCAGAATGAAGAATCGATATATTAAGACTAACTGCGGCTAAAGTATTCGATGGAACCATTACCTCTAAGAGTTTAACTACATTAAGTGGATCGCGTTCTGCTGGAACGGTGGTTCTTACGGGTTACACTGACTAAGAATCCGTTCGCCTCCCCTAAATATTGCCAAAAACAGCTAAAACCTTACCCACATATGATTGAAAGCCCAGATATAAGTGTTAAAAAGTATTTAATATAATTTTTTAGGTAATTGGAACACTATAAGCACATAATAGCAAAGTTAAACTGACGGAAAACGAAAACTTATTTCTTCTCCATTTTTAGCTTGAATAGAAGATTTTCTTAGAGTCATAGACGAGGTATACTTCTTGATAGATTTAGTCCGTTTAAGAGCAGCGTGCTTCTTTACTATTGCTATGAATTCCTCAGGATCAATTTTTGATGTACTTGATTCTGTTGATTTGGTTGCAACTTCTCGTTCCACACGTTTGACAATATCCTCACCAAAATCGAGTTCTTTGCAGTTATCAATAAAGTCGTCACGTAGAGTCCATTTCTTCTTTATTGTTTGGCTAAGTGGAAGACTTATAGCGGGCTCAAAGTTGAAGAAGTGTTCGTAAGTCTTTGCCTGGGTGCGTTTTTCAAAGTATCAGCTTTGGGTACCGGTATAACCGGTTGACGAACAAGATGATAGGGATCGTTTTGTTCCGTAAAGCACTGACGACGTTTAGCTGGCAAATCTACTTCTAACAATGTATTATATATATTTTGCGGATGACCCAGAATGCCATGATCGACATCGATGAGACGAAGCCTAGAGTTTATGGTTATAAACTCCAGTTCGATCTTAGCTATGGTTTCGTCCGTACCACGATATTTGCCATGTCCTATTCACAACAAAGGTCGATCTTCCTTGGTTATATGCTTGAGCTCCATCATAAGTGGCGAGAGGGTGTCTTTAACATTGACGACCTTGTAAAATCGGCCATATAGGAAACTACGCTCAACGTGCGTAAACTTAAGTTTTTCCGGCACACGTTTCACAAAATGCTCGGAGCAAAAGAGTCGTATCATTTCCATCTCGATGACATCATAGGCACGACGGCGCAAAGCTATCCAAACAACCTGAAGACTCACGGACATAAATCGCTCGTATAAGGCACGATCCTTCTTCGTGCGTGAAATTCTTTCAATCGGCATCAGATGATGAAACTCCTCCATCTGCGGGTAAAATAGTGGCATAACTGCGTGTCAATATTATGCGATAGCAACTGGGAATCCGGGGACTGTGTTTGACTGCAGTGCAGGATCTGATCACGTCATATGAGTAAACTCAACCATATCCACGAAATACTTAAAGTTTATAATAAGTGAATCTAGGAATTCATAGACAGCTTCCATATGCACAAACTTTAGAAACTTTTCGTATAGAAAGTCTTGCGGCGCCAAAAATAAGACTAAATTGAGTATGTCACGGATCTCTATGATCTCTGGACCGTTTGACGTGTCCTTGCGCGTGAAGTGCTCACGAAATGTGTATTCTTCGGCGCAGTTCATATTGCGTTTAAATACATGCTCCAGCGAAATTATAAAACGATCATTAAAGCTCGAAGCTTATGTACGGACGGTGTTCCAAACAATCTTCATCTTCGTTCCAGATCCAGAAACCATTCTTATATTTGATGTTCTATGGAGCTTTATGTATCAGTATCATATTGTTGAATTGCGCGTTATTTGTTTTTGAAGAATATAATATGTTTATTTCTTTATTTGTTGTATACAGTTTGAAAGTTTGAATTGTTCGGTTTGTCTTGAAGTAGAAGTCGTCGGTTGCTTATATAGCATATTAAATGATTTTTGTATGGCCTACCTTGGAATAACTGATATACTTTAAAAAAAATTTCTGTACATAGATTTGGATGTACATAAATTTGGAGGTACCGAAGAACTCGCAGCATCATCTACAACTATCTCAAGATAAGATTTACGTAACATTGTTCCTGGTACATAAGACAAAAAACTTAATTTCCGCATAGTTAAGCCAACTCGTTACAGGCCAAGATAGAGCTACAGAGTGTGAGGCTTGAGAGCCTTGAGAGCTTTCATTTTGAAGCTCAAGTTTAGACCAGAAGCAAAAGTATATTAAGCCATTTTGGCTGGTCCATTGCTTTCGGCGGCATCTCATCTTGTGTCTCAATATAAGTCATCGTGAGATGAAACTTGTCATGTCACAGAAAACATCCTCCATCCTCTGTCACGAGGCCGCAGCTAAATTTGATATTTCACTTGGCGGAATAGCTTTTCGTCTTTTGCGTCGCGTCGCTCTTGGGTGACTCTTCAAGTGGCACAACAAATCGGATTTAGGACGTCCCCCTCTCTGCAAGCTGGCTGGCTATTTCATCTTTGTTGCTGGGCTGTCCTGTCCTGGTGGATTGTTGAAAATGTTGTAAATTTACTGCTCCAATGACCATTTTGGCAATTAATCATTAAAGGCATTCTCTGGCTCTTATTGTCTCTCCACAGCTGTGGAGAAGAAGTCTTGGAACTCTTTAGTAGCCAGTTGTTGGACAGTTTGGCGCGCTGAACTTGAAGATGATAAATTGCATTAACCGGCGATGTGGCTCCAACTTGGCTTAAAATATTCCCAAAAATTTCAATTCGTTACGATTGCGTTTTTGGTCCTTCCTGCCTTAATCAATTTGATTGGTATTATGAAGTGAATGGGCTGCATCAAAGTAATTTAACAGCTAATTAGGAGTTAAGGATTCGCATTTTTTTTCGCTCTGGTTTCTGGTTAAGTGCGTAACATGTTCAAATGTAAATGGATGCTGGCAGCCAGCTGGAACTTGATTGATACACGCAAGTTTTTCTTTTTCCACAAATTTTTCCAAGTACTACATACAGACTGGAGACCCATGGAATGTTTAGCATTGCCAAAGTTCATTGCCTGGTCAAATTAATTAAGCACTGTATACAACTGCTAAGTATGGAGAGCGACACACAGACAGACAATTGACCAAGTTAGTAAGCATCCGAGTCCGACTCCAGAGTCCAGAGTCAGAGACAGAGACAGAACGAGTGCCAGATGTTGCAACAAACTGACAGACGACAGCGTATTCCCCTCAACTCTCTGAGGAGGAGGGAGGCAAGAAAGCAACTTGACTCGACTCGACTCGAGTATGTGTACAGGTGGCAGGGGGGCAGCTGGGAATAGGAGGAGTAGCCAGTTGGGCTTTGGTTTTTTGCTGCTTGGATGCTTTGCCTTTTGAGGCGTTGCAAAAGCCAACAAAAGGCAACAATTCTTACCCACTAATAAAGAATAATATGACTGCCATAAAACTCAATTTATTACCAAAATGTCGACAAGAAGTCGCAGTTTGTGTGCGTGTGCGTATGTGTGTGTGTGTCAGTGTGTTTGTGTGAAAGAATTACGATCCTGACTTCGAAGCAAAACGGAAGTGCCAAACAGCAAAAGTTTATGCTGCCATTTTGTTTCGCAATTTCTATTTCAATTCCAAGGCGTATTTTTATTTGCATTTATGTGAAGTATGCGACTCGTACTCCTTACTCCACCTTGGTCTGACTCTGTTTTGGATCCTGAAAAACAAAAACCAAAAACGAGCACACCTTGGATACACCCAATGCCCAGAAGAAGCGCTTAACGTTTTTGTGCACTGCAAGAAACTCTAACTCGATACTTTGTGCCAATGAGAGATGTTCGTTGTTAAATTATTAAAATTCGCTGCTTATAATTCACAAGCAGTTTAAACGGGCGGTAGGTTAACGAAGCTTTTAAAATAATATTTATTTGGTATAAATTAATATTATTGAGTTGAGCAATTTATATATATTTGTATTGCATGGTATTTATCATACTTTCTTGCGTATTTGTATAGTTATCAACCAAAGTTTACCCACTTTGATCCCTTGCAAGCCACGTAAATACAAAAGCATGCCAACATTTTGGGTCGATATTGAAGGCATTTAGTGGTCCTGAGCAAGACGTGGGAGCATAAAATATAAACTGTATCAATGACACTCTTAATTCAAAAACAATGTTTCCTTCCGTTTCAATTTTTTGGTGTCGTATTGTCCTCTGCCATCATCTTATGCTGCTCGCAGTTATTATCTTCTTCTTCTACTTGGCGTTTTATATGATCTAATGTAAGATCTTCAATCTCCTCATATGAAAATTTTTTTTTCTTCCGTTTCATTTTTTTGGTGTCATATTGTGCTCTGCCATCATCTTATGGTCCTCGCTGTTATTATCTTCTTCTTTTACTTGGCGTTTTATATGATCTATTGTTTTTTCTATATCTTCAACCTCCACATCGTTTTAAAAAAAAATTCTAATATGCTGAAAAGTACTTATTTTCAAAATTTTAATCGAAAAAATATATAAGGAATTTTATTATTGTATTTTGCTTTGTAACATTGCTCCAAATTACTGAGAAAACCCGGAAAAATCTTTGAATTTACGAAATACGTCTGGGTGGTTACTAGAGATAATTTCTTAGTACTGAAAACTACATTCCACAGTTTTGATAATTGTGTCAGGAACTTCTGCAGCATGTCGGTATGACCATCAGCGGCGTTAAGAAAAAGATAGGATAAATTTGGAGATCTTTGGGTCCGCCCACCCCTGTCTATGGTCCTATATTTGATGTTTTCTAATTTTGTTGTAGGTTACCTAGTAATATGGTGAATTTTTTGTACAGATCCCCTTTTTTTCTAGTGTGCCCTTTAAAGGTAGACACATTTATGTTGAAATTAAATGAATAAATGAATGCACTACAAATAGGCTAATGTATTCGAGAGAATTAATAATTTTATAACGTATTATGTTATCCCGTGGACACATTTATCCAGCAGAATATATAAGAGCATTTTCGAAAGCTGAGGAGCTATTTTGCTAGCGAAAACGGAAATATCGAGTCCACATAAAAGTTTTTAATCTGATTCCGGGGTCTTTGTTATGGTTCAAAATTCAGCATTTTCGGGTCTAATTTTTTTTGAAACCCCATCGACAGGCCCGACGAGAGGCCCTGTCGGAGGGGCCCGGACTCGATAGTTTTTTACGAGAGTGATTTCATCAAAGCTTCAATTCTCTCAGAAATCGTTTCTTACTTTTCTTTATGTTGATCTCACACTTTTCAATAATTATATTTCATGAATTAAGAAAAATTGATAGGGTGGTGTGGTATTTGTGTTGACGACTGAAATCGCAGAAATTCCTAGATCTCGGAGACAGACTATAAGTGGAAAGAATGTGAAATTGTTAGCAAAAGGTGAGCTTGTTTCACGTATATTCGTAGTATAAGTACAAAGATTTGAGAAAGTCCCCTTTCCTTAAAATTTCCTTGTTTATATCCACATAAAGACTTCTACAGCATACAGACCTGATCAATGGTTGGAAGGGGGATTCCACCGGGCTAAAGGTGTAATAGAGCGGCCAGTACATTTTCCTCACCGGGCCCGGATTTTCTCTCCACGGCCCTGCTCATTGATACAATAATCGGTGAATTGTTTACCCAAAAACTCCAGATCTTGGATCTTGATCTGCGGCATTTTTATACTTCTTTCTGTCTTTCTATTACTAAATCACGGCAATCTCGGGAGCTACAAGAACTTTGGACGCAAAATATTTGCTCCTTAGAGGACTGTTACGATATATCTTGAATTCTTGACTCCATTCTCTATCTTAATATTAAAATCTCAACGGAAGCGACAGACATGTTCAGGATACCTAAATTTGTTTAAAAATTGTAAACTTCTTTAACTGTCACAACATCGTACGGAAGCAGTAAATTAGTTTATCAAGAACCTTTTGTTGAACCCCTGGGAGAGTCACACATAGACTAGATAATAAGAAAAAGGTATTATTTGGTTTAATATTTACAAAAGTGCTGCCAGCCCAAGTACAATTGAAAACTGCTTGTTGGACTGCTTACAAGCAGTGTGCACTCAGCTAGTAGCAAGCCATTTCTTTTGAAAACAAAAGTGTAGAGAGTGGGCTAAAAACCCATTATCAGGACGCATCCGCCTCGAATGTATCAAATTTTTTAATTACTTTCTTTTGGAAGAATGTCTTAAGTGGCTTAAAGTCGCACTTGCTGGGTAGACTTGTTGGGTTGAGTCCAAAAGTTGTTCCATCAAAATTCAGAAGCATTTAAAAGCTTAAATGTTTTTCTTGTTGGATGTTACATAAATTCTGGAATTTTTTTCTTTACACATGTTAAATTTTATTGCTTACTAGTTGTAAGTGCCAAAACAATCTAGAGATTGTTGTAACTAACAACTATTTTAATGATGATGATGATGATGATGAAGATGTTGACGATGATGTTGATGGGATTTTGTGCAAAAACGTCTTAAATCTGAAACAATGCCACTTTGCATCATCTTTAATGGGCCAACAACAACAGCAAGGAATTTCATTATACATATATATAGAATGTATGTATGTGTGTAGGTATGTATATGATGGTATATTGGAATACATTGTACATATAGCAATTATGTTTGTAAAGTATTTGCTTGAACAAATTCCCAAAATGTTTTGCATTGCCTGATGATTACAATTTAAAAGCCTTTGCAGCATATTTTAGGCAACGCTTTAAGCCACAATGAAATTATGGGTAAGAGAGGGCTGGAACGGGTATGATGGGATGGGATGGAATGGGATGGGATGGGATGTGAAGCTCAACCCACTCCCTCTTCCGCCCTTATAATAGTCAGCTTGTCAATGTTGTCGCGACATTGTGGCGCTTTTGACGTTGTTGTTGTTGTTGTCAGTGCAAATTATGGCGGTCTGAATGCGTAAATGATGCTTAATTAACATTTTCAGTCAGGTTCTTTTGGGGCACGCCTCCTGGTTTTTCCGTTTGGTCCCAGCATCCAACCAACCGGTCTCCTGCAGACAACACTTCATATAGCCCGGGGGCACATCGAGAGCTTGAGCTGGAGCTGGCTGGAGCTGGCACAGTTTGAAGTTGTTGTTTTGGCAAATGCCGCATTGCCCATACGCCATGTGTTGGACAGAGGGAAGGGACGACGGTGGAAGAGACGGTGTTGGTAAACGGAATACGTTATATGTAGAGTACGTTTACTTGGCATCCCGCAAATAGACGCGTTGAAATTGCAAATTATGCGCGTTTACAACCGAAATAAAGGCACAACAGCAACAATGACAACGGCAATATGGCGACGCCGTCAAAGGACATTAGGACGAAGTGAAGCGCAAACGAGAGCCAGAGGAAGTGACAGGCACGGTAACGTTAACGGTAACGGCAACAACAATGGCGGCCGCAAAAGCATGGAACAGAGGCCATCAAGGTTAAAAGCAAAGGCAAACAGAAAAGTGAACAATGCAGGAAGGACTCGCACACGCAGTGCTACATTCAAGGACACAGGGCAAGCCAAGTTAAGACGATGATAAGACCCAATGTTCTCCCAAGTTCTCCAATAACCACCTCCCTCCTGGCAAGTAGCGTTGTAGGTACTTCCTGTCTTTGCTCAGGGGTTTGGTAATTATTTGCAGCTTTCTGCGTGTTGACAATCCAAAGTCGCATTGTTTGCATGCTCCATTCAATGTCCTTCGTGTTCTGCTCAATTCCTGCTACAGCTCCTTGTCGAAATTGTTGTTGTCACTGTTCATTCAACCTGTTGTCTTGAACTTGAACGAACAGCAGCTACAAAGGTAATTATCCAAAAAAACTCGACTTCATAGCGATAAAGTAGATCTCTCGTAAAATGGCAAAGATAAAAGACTAAGCTCAGGACGATGGATTATATTGTGTACTATTCAAAACTAGTCCATTCTGGTTGTTGCTTTAAGCGTTTCAAAGATATTCTGAATTATTTCAAGTTTTAATGTAAGCAATTTTAAGTTAAATAGATAATAGAGCTTCAATCCTTTGGTTTGGTTAGGTTAGGTTAGAGCGGCAGTTGGGACTGACGTCACTTAGGCCAAGGATAGGCCCGTTGCGATTCCGCTAGAGTAAGCTAGTTCACCACTCTTCCCCACTTGAGAGCTCCCCTATCAAAGGTGAGGAAGCCATCCGGCTGCCTAAATAAACCTTAAAACGCATTTTGGACTCTGCTCAGAGAGCTGAGATAAATCGTCTAGAAAGTGTGACTGCAGGAACCTAAATCTTTTACCGCCGAGTCCAGGGCAGTGACAGAAGAAGTGTTGCACCGTCTCCAGCTGCTCCTCATCGCCACAGCTTCTACAGAAGTCATGGTGGGGAGCATATAACCTGGATGCGTGGTTTCCTACCAACCAGTGTCCTGTGATGGTACGGATAACAGATGAGCACTGGGGTCTATTCAGACAGCAAAGTTTTTTGGTTCTTTTGCTGCAGTATGTCTCCCACGTTTTTTCCCGAGATTCCACGTTTTATTTGCACAGAGAGCGAAAAAATTTCGTACTCGCAGTTTACAGCTGGCCCTTCTTGTCTGTTTCTAGCCAGTTCATCCACAATACAATTTCCCTCAAAGTCCCTATCTCCTGGGACCCATATCAGGTGAATTGAAAACTGCTTAACCATCTCCCCTTTAGACAAGCCGCTGTCATTCACTGACTTCATACACAAAGTCATCGAAACTAATCAAATCCTTTGATTTGTTTAATTTTTTAAGGCTAAATGGTTTTGAGCGTGGGCTGACCTTGGACTTTCGAAAATGCGCTACGAAAGGTATTTCAAGTACAAGATACAACCATTTGATGACTTAGTTTAAACTCTTAAAAAATTAGGTTAGGTTAGGTTAAAGTGGTTGCCTGTCATGAAGCAGCCCATACGCACTTAGACTCAAGGAGGTCCTTTATGATGACACTAACTCACTAGCTCCCCCAGTCTCTAACGACTAAATACTGCATTAGTTTCGCTTTTATAACTCTATCGAGAATTTCACCAACTGTGGACGTTAGGAGAAAGCAAACTTATAAAGCTTTTTTCATTGGCAAAATCTAAGATGATTTCACGCATTTGTTATCAACATGATCAGAGGGGGGCGAGGAGACATTTTTATGACGCCTTTGATGTCGGCACAACTAATAAAATTAGGTTGTTTAAATATCTTCACATTATTGTAGGATTTGTTGGAGCTTATTTTGTTTTTAACATGGTTTATGGGCATCAATAAAGATGTTACCAATAAAAATCATTCGCATTGTTTACACACGCACAAAGGGACGGGACGAGGAAACCACGCAATGTCCTCGTAAAGTAGGTGAAAAGTTGTCAGTCTGAGAATTCGGAAGGTCCCGAGGCGTTGCCAACTCTTAATCCGACTAACTAAAAACATGTGCGAAATGGGCGTCAGGTGGAGGGGTAAGGCAAATTAAGCCAGTGCCAAACCCTTTACCATAAAGTTTAAGTTAATGGCCAAGTGAATGGACAAATGGATAAAGAAAAGGGCACAACAAAACAAAGGAAGCACACAAAAAGGCAAAAGGATTGAACTAGTTCTGAGCTCAGGTGCTTGCCAGCTAATGAAATGAACTGCAGCTAGAGGGGATGAGGGGACTAAGGACTCGGGACTAAGCGCCTGGAATGGGGTGTAAATGAAAGCATTTGCGAACAATAAACAAGACAGAGATACGTAGGAGGAGCTGGGCAGAATGAGATGCAAACTAGACGTGGGACCGGACCGGAGACTGCAGACTGGAGCATGCCCGAAGATAATTGCGCGCTTTCTCGCTTAAGTACTAAATTTACACGGAAAGCCGGAGTTAATATTACTGGTCACATGCACAAAACGAACGAACGAAATCATCGAATGAGTGGACTGGACTGGGTCTTGCTACAGGACGGACTCTTGGACTGGGAACAAAATGCTCGGAGTAGTGTTAATTGAAAATTAATGAGGCGATGGCAAAAACTAAACATGAAAATTCGCTGGCTTGTGCACAAAATGGCGGCCAATGGCGGCCACTGGCAGAGCTTCGAGTGCTAAGCAAATTAACATTTCCATAATTAGATGTAGAAGGCAGTCGACGACAATGTGGACAACGAGGACATTGAGGACAACCAGGACAACGAGACGGACGGGCGCAGCACAACTTGGGCTGGCACAAAAATTTGCAATTAATCACAATTAAAAAAAGGCAACAACTTTTTGGCGGGTCTCCAGAAATAGCGAAACAAAAAACCCATCACCAAAAACTGAAACCGAAACAGAAACAGAAACCAAAAAAATGTGCGTGCAAATGGGTGTATATAGCTTAAAAACACAAATATGGATAAATTAATGTGAACTGTTGCGGGGGTCGGGGTTCGGGGCGGCTCCAGCTAAAACAGGGATCAAGGCAGGGCTTAGCCTAACATTTTGGACAGCTGCGTCGAGGCCAGCGACAGGTTTAACACTCTGCTGCCCGGCACTGGTTAAAATTAAAATAAATATGCCCTTTGCATGATAAGCACGCTCTGGGCGGGCACAGAGTTGGTCGGTCGGTCGACGAGGTGACAAGAGGACGACGAGGAGAGCGAGAGCGAGAGAGCCTGCGTGCGCTGGCAGCGGTGATATGAGGTGTGTCCTGGGCCTAATGAAATTAAAACTTTAGTCTGGCCAAACGAAATCAAGGCTTTAAGGATACTCTACAGCTAAGGTATATCTAATTTAATGTACTACAGGAGCTCTTAAGAGGGAAATGCTTATTCGGAGGAATCATGAGATATTTATAGCGATGCCAGAAAAGAAAACAGACAACATCTTTATCTCTCTTCTTCTTCTTCTTCAATCTCTATTTGCTGTAAGGCGTCGGGGTAGCCTCGGGATATCCATCTTCTCCAATTTGGTCGGTCCCAGCTCTCTCTTCTCATCTCTGCCAGTGTTCTGCCCCTCATCCTTTTTCCGATTTTCCCAAGTTTTTCGGAGTCTTCCTATCGTTGCATTGCCTTCCGTTCTCATTTCCAGTACCTGTTTGGCTTCTCTTGACTCGTCCATCCGATGTAGATGTCCGAACCATTTTAGCTGTCTCTCCTCGATTTCTTGTATAATGATCTATTTCTGCCCTACTTCTGTACGTATTCTTTCATTTCTGACCATATCTCTCCTGGTTTTTCCCGTTTACCCACTATTGTGTTACTTATCTGATAGTACGCTGAGGCCGCTTTCTTGGTCCGGCTTAGCTCCTCTTGGTCTATTTTTCCCTTACAGCTAACAATGGTTCCGAGGTATTCATAGGATTCAACTCTAATTCTCTGTCGTTGCATGTTATATGCAGATTCTCTGTCGACCTATCCTCTTTAGAGACCCACATTACTTTGCTTTTGGTTATATTAACCTCCATTCCCTTTCTTTATAGATTGTTGGACCACTTCTCTAATGCATTTCGTAAGGCTACCCTTTCCGAATTGTTTGCTTGTTATCATAACAATATCGTCCGCATATAATAGGAATTGTAAGTAGATGGGTTGAAGTCTCCAGTTCCCAATCTTCATCCTTAAAAAAAATAAGTTTTTAAGAGAAATGAACATATTCTTATATGGCGAATCCGCAATAGCCGCCTAAGCAAAGTAACGCCGTAATTTCGAAATATCAAAAGTAACCAAATGGCTTTTAAAACTAGATTAGAAGACGAAAGTCTTAAGCCAACTTGACAGAGAGTTACCCATACAGGTATTTATTTTATTTTTCCAATCCTTTATAGAGTATCAGTTAGTTTGTAGATTGTCAAAATTGGCCACTTTGGCAAATGTCTTAAATAGTAAACTCACAAAGCCTATGAAAGCACAAAGGATAAAATTTATTTTCAGCATTAAAATAGGTTTTCAAATTTATAGCTACATTAAATTAAATAATTAATCTTCCTTGTTTGCTTTAAATTAATGACTAATTAATATTAATAGTGAGATAAAAATCTTATAAATATGAATCTTGTGTAAGTTATGGGCCTGAAATTAGACAGCGATGATATGATTTCTTATAGGTCTGTGGCTAATGTTAGGTTAATGCTGCGTAGTCACGCCAAGGGGTTTCCGGGCCCTGCAAGCACTTGGAAAAGAATATTTTTAAAATTTAAAGCATTTATATTGTGACTTCTGTTGCGCATAAACTAATATCTGAACATATCCTCGTCCATATGTATGTACGATTTTATCAACTATGGACGTTCTGGCGTGTTGTCTTCTGCGGCTGAAACAAAAATCAGGACTTGTAGCAATTGCCTGAGTTTTACCACGCAGCATGTTTTCTCCTTCCCCCCTCGCTACTGTCCTGAGCTTAAGTAGTAGAAAATGCAAATAAACCAAAATCTGGAATGGACGTGTTGCAAATGTACAGGGCGGTGGGGGGGGAGGTAGGCTACAAAGTCACTTGACGAGCTTCCGACTTGAAGTTATTTGCACAGATTGCCCAAACCTGCCTCCTGCCTCCTGCATATGGAACTTTGGAGCTGCGGTTGCTGCTTGTGGGTGTGACATCCATACAACCCTCCCCCCCTCCCAAACTTGTATTTGTGCTCGAGTCCTCCAAGTCGTGCTCTGCTCATCGTGGCGTCAATTTGATTTGCTGTGTTGGTGTTGGAGCTACAAATGTGGCATGTGTCCATGTGACAAATATGACGCGGGCAGCCCTTGGCATTTTCGCCAATGTCGTCATCATCAACATAACACCAAATGTAAACAGAAGCACCCTAATGTATCTGTGTCTGTCTGTCTGCGTGTGTGCGGTGGTGCGGGGGTGTGTGTGGGGGAGTCGAATGTTAAATTATGCGAGTACCCCTCACTGATTGTTGCGCCCAAGCCATTTTCCATTTAAGTTTTTGTTTGCATTTTTATGCGTATGGTTTTCCTTTTTTCCTTGTCCCAGGATATGGGGATTTTTATTTCTTCTAGTCTTTTGTCATGTTTTGTCAGTTACTTTATCAGCTCGTAAAATGCAGCCCTCAAATGTTTCTCGAAATCAAAAACTCATTTTTAGCCATTGTCATTTGCATCGTTTAAATCAACTTTCCCAGTTTCAATCTATTATTACGACTTCTTAGATAAATGTGCACCATTTGTTGCTTTACGAGCTAGATCTTCTTAAAGCAATTGTTCCATGAGTTCCATAAAATGCATAACTTGGATGGTTGTGATTCAAATTAAAATATAGCACTAATTAGAGGGTTTAGGTATATCAGAACATTCCGAATCGACCATCATTTATTGATCGGATTTACAGTGTAAACCCGTGGCACTGGGGTATATCTTCTTCTTCTTTAATCCCCATTTGCTGTTAGGCGCCTGGGTAGCTTCGGGACATCCATCTTCTCCAATTTGGTCGGTCCCGGCTCTCTCTTCTCATCTCTGCCAGGGTTCTGCCCCTCATCCTTCCCACATCCTGGATGCGATTTTCCCAAGTTTTTCGGGGTGTTCCTCTCGGTGCATTGCCTTCCATTCTCATTTCCGGTACCTGTTTGGCTTTTCTTGACTCGTCCATCCTCGATTTCTTGTATAATCGACTGGGGAATATAATCGACCAAAAACAAAAAACTGTCTGTCCCGTCACAATATGATTTCCGAGATCGAGGTTTGATTGCTACTCGAATCATATTGTCTGCTACACCTTCTATAATACCCTTGTGCCATGGGTACACCACTTGCTCTCTTAAGTGTAGGAGTCACAAGCTTGAGATGATAACCTAGCAAATAACACTTGGAAACAATGGACTTAACTGCAGGAACAATCAACACTTGTAGCCATACTCTTCTGGAATTAAGTTTTCTGCCTTGTCTTGCATTCACAATACTACGAGTATGTGTATGGATGGATTTGTTTCTCTTGTCATAATAAAAGGAAGAAGTAGAAAAAAGGAACAGCCATTCCATTTCAGTGCCGCTCAGCCGTCCCTCCATTCAACCGCAGCCGCCTTTGTTGTTTGTTTGCTGACTGACCAAACCCATTGAGCATTGTTGTTCGTTGAGCTGTTGCTCCCTATCGGCACTTTTGACGCCTCTCATTCTTGGACGCTTCATTGCGACCCATTTGACTGGGCCTACGTCAATTCAATACGTTTAAAAGTTCATTTGCTGTTTAGCTTGGTCATTATGTGCAGCCACCCCCCCGCCCAATGCCCCACGTTCCATGCCCAACTACCGAATTCCCAAGTACTTCTCGGACTGGCAGCCACTGTAAGAAGGCTTTTTGTTGGCCTGTTGGCCATTAAATGGGCACTCAATGTGTTTGTCTAACTTGCCATTTGCGATGATAATAATGTCGTGATGCCGTAACGGACCCGGTACCGGAGATGGAGACGGCGGCGACGACGGTGGCGGCGACGGCGACGTTGGCGTCAATGTATTTCCAAATCGTTTGCTCGATGTTTTGATTTCGTTATCAGTTTTTATGTTTACAAGTATCCAACGCGTGTGTGCGGAAAAGAGATACAGCTACAAAGAGAGAGAGAGAGAGTGGGGGAGAGTGGGAGAGAGCTAGCTTTTACTACATTTCGGTTCCGTTTGGTTCGGTTCGGTTTGGTGCTTGGCTGGCATTTATTTTTCCGTTGTTTGGTCAATTGGAAAACATTTCGTTGCAGACTTTTGGGAGCCACATCAAAGCTAGACGACGCCAAAGTGACGACAACGACGAAAAAGATGCCAGAGACTCCTCGTAGATTCGACTCACACAGGCTCAACCCTATTATGGAATACGTTACGTTGCTTTACGTTAGCTGCTACGTCCATCCCCATCCAAAATTCAGATTGTTGTTGCCGGCATAATGGCGTCGTTATTATTTTGGCATTAAAAAGAATTAATACGCTTCAATGGATTTGAACGTCGCCAACGTAAATACATTGTGGATCGTTAGCCATCGAAGCATCAAGCCAGCCAGAAGCTCGAACTGGAGCTGGAGCTGGAGCAGGAGGAAGGCCAAAAGCCATCAGCCATGCCGCCATATCAAGCACGCTTTCCTAGTTTTGGCTTTTCACTTTGTGCTTTGTCACGCATTCGAATTGGACGGGACAGGGACACATTTTTGGCACTTAAAGGACTCGTGTGGAGCAGAAAATATCAAAAAGAGAATGAAAAAAAAGAAGAAGAAGAAAAACACAACCAGGACCAAACTACATAATAGCATGCAAAGGATGAGTCCACACACAGATACAACAGAACAGAACAGACAAACAAACAAACTCACAGATACACAGAGTTGGTCTGTTGGTCCGTTGGTCCGTTCCGGCTTCAAACTGACAGTGCGACTCTGTATGAGCACGTCCTGTTTGTTTATACCCGTGTACACTCGTACAACATATATATCCCTGCCATGGCTCCACCATCACGACCATCACCACCAACACCACCACCACGGAACCGAGTCCTTTCCTTCTTTATATGTTTTTGGACACAACATGCATTTTAAATGGCTATTTGTGCAATGCCTGCAAAAATCTCATAAACAATTTTAACATCTCGTTGATTTTTCGACATTGCCGCCTTGAACACGAGTCCGTCCAACAAGCTCTACCAGAGACGACTTCCTGCCCACATGCCGACATCCCTCCCCTCACTTAACCATAGCAAAAATTAAAAGCAAATGCAGCCATCCTTCTAGGATACTACTAAAAAATTATTGTTTTTATTTCTTTTGGTTTCCATATTTTATTTTTGGGAAATGTTTTTGCTTTCCTGACTTTTTAGTAGAAGACATAAAGGTTTGCTCCTAAATTTAGTTAGTGCTTCCAATAAGAGCAATAATAATGCTCTCTCTCTCTCTCGAACTAGAAGTGCTTAATGTGGTTTAGTACAATCAGTACTAGTGGGGTCCTTCGGAGGGTGCTCTCTTGGTCTTCTAAATTGCCTAATGAGTACAAAAGGTTCTTTGTCGGATCTCTATGAGTTTTGAATAGCAATTTGAGAATCCGAATTGGTTTCGACGATATTTCGGAATGCAAGAGCCTCCTCAGACATCATTCCTATGGGTAGTGAGATGCTTTAAATAATATCTGCTACATGGATAAGAATTTTGTTTACAGACAGAGGCACGTAAAACCATGGACTCCCGGAAGACTAGTAGTTTTTTCTTTTGTGTTCATTATTCCCGTACTTTTTATATCCTGTTTCTATTACATAATTTTTAACAGCTTAATTCATTTTACTTTAGGAAATCTAATCTCCCCGGGCCAAACATCAAACATAACCTGCTTTTGCCCCACATATTGCCTAAAAATCCAAATTTTTTGAATACCGGTAAAGAGTGCCAGCTGATGTTTGATAATTTACATTCAAGATAGACAGAACTAATATAAAAACCTAGAATCAAGTCAGACCCAGCCGGCTTTATCTTATTTTTACTTAATACATATATAAAAAAATACAGTACATTGAATAAAGTTTTAAAATAAGAAATTATCAGCACAGGTCATAGATAATTTTTTTTTGGAATCATTGGAGGATATTCTTAGACTTCACCTTTTCTGTAATTTAACAAATTCTGTTATGAACGCTTATTGTGACAGTGCATGTGCCATCAACAAAAAGTTGAAATTTTCTTAAATTATCATTCTAAAAAAAAATGTAAATAAATAATCGCAATAAAAAATTTTATTTTATTGAGAATAAAAATTACCAACTTGTATAACTAATCGCTTTAACCAGTTGTGAATTGTAAACAAACGCAATTGTAAATATGACTTTTAAATACAAGCGATATAAAATAAAGCTGCCTTGGTCTCTAGACCAACTTTGCTATTAATTCGAACCAGCTGCAATGCATTTTTCAGGCCCCACCAATTTGGCATAAAAAAATTGTGTTTTTTTTGGTAGTGTTACACAAGTACAAGGCGAAATCTAGAACACGAATTTTCACAAACTCAGCCCATAACTCTTTAAACGTAGATCTCAGAGATGGTAAGAGCTAGAGTAACCAAACTTTCACATTAGATCCCATATTATTTCATAGGAGGCAAGTTTATTTTATTTTTTTGATATCGGGCTTAAATTATATAGCTCTCATAGAGGTGTTTCAGACGACCTCGAAAAAAATAAAAGTTTTAGATGAATAATTCGTTTGTTTATGAAGATATCGTAACCAAATTTGGTACTTAAATTTTGGTACCAAATTTGATCAAAATCGGTTGACTATATTATATAGCTCCCATAGGGCCGATCGGCCTAAATAACTTTTTTATACCCTGTACCTTATGGTACCAAGGGTATATTAAGTTTGTGCAAGCCGAAAATGTATGTAACATATAGAAGGAGACGTCGGAGACACCCCAAAGTTACATAAAATATGATCAGGGTGAATAGAGAAGTCGATATACCCATGTCCGTCTGTCCGTCTGTCCGTCCGTCCGTCTGTCCGTCTGTCCGTCCGTCCGTCTGTCCGTCTGTCCGTCCGTCCGTCCGTGTGAACGCCTAGATCTCAGAGATGGTAAGAGCTAGAGTTACCAAACTTTCACATTAGATCCCATATTATTCCATAGGAGGCAAGTTTATTTTATTTTTTTGATATCGGGGATAAATTATATAGCTCCCATGGGGGTGTTTGAGACGACCTCGACAAAAAAAAGCGTTTTAGATGAATAATTCGTTTGTTTATGAAGATATCGTAACGAAATTTGGCATTCGAAAGTTTTTTATAGTTCCCAATCACTGTACCAAATTTGATCAAAATCGGTTGACTATATCATATAGCTCCCATAGGACCGATCGGCCAAAATAACTTTTTTAAAGAAAAATTCGCTATATTTCGTTTTTTAATAAAGATATCCTAACCAGATTTGGCGTTTGGAAATTTTTTAGACCACTTAAGCAATGTGCCAAAATTGAACAAAATCGGTTGACTATATCATATAGCTCCCATAGGTCCGATCTTTCAAAAAATCGATTTTTTAACAAAATTTGTTGTGTTTCGTTTGTTTGTTAAGATATTGGGATCAAATTTGACATTCGTGAGTATTTTATAGTTCCTAAGCACTGTACCAAATTTAATCCAAATCGTTTGACTAGATCATATAGCTCCCATACGACCAATCGGTCCAAAAACACGTTTTTTATACAAAATTCTATGTGTTTTGTTTGTTTGTAAAGATATTTGAAATAAATTTGGCATTCATATCTTTTTTAAGGTATTTAAGCACCGTGTCAATTTTTATTGAAATCGGTTGACTATATCATATAGCTCCCATACGAACGATCGTTCAAAAAAAAATTTTTGCTTAAAAATTCTTCTGTTTTTGGTTTTTTGTGAAGAAATCGGACTTTATTACAAGCTAGTGGTACAGGGTATCCTAAAGTCATCCGCGCCCGACTTTACGTCCGCCATTTTTTATACAAAATTCGTTGTGTTTTGTTTGTTTGTAAAGATATTTGAACTAAATTCGGCATTCAGATCTTTTTTAAGGTATTAAAGTATTATGTCAAATATCATATAGCTCCCATAGGAGCGATCCGCGTAAAAAAAATTTTTTGCTTAAAAATTCTTATGTTTTTGGTTTTTTGCGAAGGAACCGAATTTTATTGCAAGCTAATGGTACAGGGCATCCCAAAGTCGTCCGCGCCCGTCTTTATTTACGCCATTTTTCTGTCGTTACTTCCGTGTATCCATTGGTACCTACTATATATTGGTGTAAAGAGGCGTGGCACACCCTAATGCTTTTCATAAGCCTCGGGTAGCGATTGAACCATATTCGTCTGTCTGTCCCAGCTTTAAAGTTGGAGCCACAAAACTAACGTATATTTCCTGAGCAGATAAAGTTTGTTGAATCCAATCAATATCTTAACCCTTTCTTCTTGGGAGGGACTCCCAAATAATGGTTCAAAATTAAATGTGCGAATTCGTTTTTAGTTAAAAAAAAATATTTATCTCATGTCTTACAACAAAAATTACAATATTTATTTTGCTTTTTTGATTTTTTTTCATCACTCTTTTATGTATTTGAAGGAATTTTGTATTGTACATAAAGCTCATTTATGTGCAAACATGTTCTCGGATTTTGTTTGAGACACCTTTTTATTTGTATTTCGTAAAACTTGTCAGCATTCAATTTAGTAGCAAGCAAATATTTACTCAGTATCTATGCAAAAATATAATTTAATCTAAATCTATATTTCTGTTCCGTTCTGTTCTATCTGACCAAATTTTTATTTGCACAATTCATCCATCAGTTTGTAAATTTTTTCCTGCCAATCATATGTATGTGTGTGTGTGTGTGTGTGTGTGTGTGTTTACCTTTTGACAATTATTTTTGCAGTTGTTTCAATTTCATAAATTTTTATAAAATACGAAAATAAAGATGAAAACGTAAAAGTACAGTCACTACGGTAACTACATTTGATTGCTTGCAACACTAACGAACAGTGTTGAAGAGCTGCTTAATTAAAATACAAATAAAATGCAGGTGTCAGGTTCTTTTTGTGGTAATAACTTTTTAAAGTTCTTCTACTTTTTCTGATAACTTAAAAAGCTTTAATCTCTCAGGCAGTAGCTAAATCTCGAATATAATGCTACTTTGGGTTAAAAGATGGCGTTAGAAGATTAATTCAGCTCCTGGAACAGAACTATGCCTAGAGCTGTCTGCAAAGTGGATCATAGGGAACATATTTTTATTATTACTAAGGACATATTTATAATTTAAACAATTTACATAAGTTATTAACAAAGGATTTCCAATGATCTCTGTTTCGTGCCATTGCTCGAAGCTCGATGATGGATTTCCCGGTCTCACGGTTGAGCGTCCTGCGACAGTTCATTTTAGGTCTGCCTATGGATCGATTGCCTTGTGGGTTCCATTCCAGAACTGCATCCGGTATCGCATTTCGATTGGTTTTTGTTCGCAAAGTTACCAAAGGCGCACATTGCTAATGGTTCGGGGGCACCATTACGCTTCTAAGACATCGATTTACAAATGATTGGAGTTTCTTGACAGTCATGCTGGTAAAGAACCATGTCTCACAACCATACAGCAGCACCGACTTTATGCATGCGTTGAAGACTCGTATTTTGGCTTTTCGCCGGATATTCGGTTCTCGCCAGAATCTATTTAGTTGTCCAAAGGCAGCTCTGGCTTTACGTATTCTGCAGTCTATATCGTTCAATTTTTGAGGCTTCTGTGGCGAGTCTATCTACTTGGGTTTGAAGGTCCGAATGACGGGAAGAAAATAAAAAAACATCATCCGCATACTCTAGATCTCCAAGCTAACGTTTAAATTTGCAATTGATTCCAAAACTAAATGAATTAAATAATTCAATTGCTTCAAATACCAAATCAAGAACGGTGATAAAGAGCAAGGGCGACAGGGTATCCCTGTTTCACACCGCTATTGCATTCAAAAGGATCGCATAGTTGTCCGCCGTGCAAAACTCGGCTTGAGGAGCCAGTATACGACGCCTTTATGATATTAATAATTTTGTCTGGAATCCCTCTAGCTCGAAGTGCTACCCAAATTGCAGCCCTATCAAAGGTGTCAAACGCTTTTAGAAAATCCATGTAAACTAAACTACGATAATACGTACAATGTTTATTATATCTATACAAGATCTTTGAGGTCGAAAGCTGGCTTGATTTCTATCTAGATCGTTGTTAATTAAGTGGCTCGGAAAAGCGGCTTGGTATGATCTGATTGAGGATTTTCATGATGGTTGGCAGGAGAGAGATACGCCTCCAGTTAGAGCATAATTGTCACTTTCCCTTCATCGGAATCTTGATAATTACCGATTCCTTCCATGGTTTAGGTACATTTTCAGAGGTCTAAACAGCTTCCTAGATCGGAGTTAACTTTTGTGCCATCATGTGAGCAATCGCTTGGAAGCATTTAACAGCAATTTTATCTGCTCCCGAAGCTTTGCCTTTTTTCGGGGTGTTAATTGCACTCTCAATTTCCTCTGGTATGGGAGGGCTTGTTTTTATTTGCCTGTTTACATTATGTCTCCTTCGGATTGGGAGCTATTGTAGGAATTTAGTGTTGCTTGGAAGTATCTCTTCCAAAATTCCAACTGTTCATTTTGAGCAGTAACCATGTTGCCACTTTCGTCTTCTTCCAATAGTTTTTGCCAGACTATGAAGATTTCTCTTTTCCCCTTTTTCAGCCGCTATCTGCGCATTCTTCGCCAGCTTTCTAGTCCTTTTTGATTTGTTTCCTTATGAGCCTGTTCATTACAATATATTCAATAGCCAACTTTTCTCTACGCTGTGGATTATTTTCAGCTAATTGTCTAGATTTTACGTTATTCCTTTCTAGTATACGCTTCCAGCTCTCATCCGTCATCCTTTCTTTTTTCGACCTAGTTTTCTTTCCCAGCACTGTACCACATATGTTTTGCCTAGCTTCGCTAAGATGTTCCCAGGCCTTCTCTGGGTCATTAAGAACCAGTTTTTAATCCTTTGGATTTTTCTAATCCTCGCTAGAGATATTTTGAACATAAATTTAATAATGCGTTTATTTCTTCTTGGAATATTTTTCTTTTTCGAACAGCTGTTGCATTTAGTTGACATACATTTCTCCAAACCCCCGATACACCCCCCTCCCCCCTTGACCCAGGGGGTAGCAAAATATGGCTTTTAATGAAAAAACACAAAATACCAAAAATACCAAAAACAACAAACACAAAAACTTGCTGAGTAAATTTTACAAAATGAGGTCAGTCGCTTTTCATCGTGGATTTTGACATTTTTGGTGCATTAAAACGACGACAACAACAACAACAACAACAAAAAAGGAAAGTTCCTAAAGTGAAATGAAAGCGTTTATAGAACGTTGTGTATACGCCATGTTGGCTATGCTGCAATAATCGCTAAGGGATGGCAAATCATTAAAATGCAACAGCAATAAGGACAATACCGAACACAACCTTCAAAATTGGATATGGATTGGCTATGCCGACTAACGTATACACTGTAGCCCAATTTGGAGCCAGAAATGGTATCCGTTCAAAAAGTAAAAGGAATTTTCAGGTTAAAGTTCACATGGACTCGGAGTAAGAGTGTTGTGTGGGGTGTACTAAAGCAGGGGGCGGGTGCTTGCCTCGATTGCAACAGCTTCAGCTCCCAGCTCCGGCTCCATCGCCATCTCCAGTTTCATTGACCCGCATGGAACAAGCGTTGGTTCGCTTTTTGGATAATGGGCGGCAGATGCTGGATGGATAAAACACCGAATGATAAATGGATTCGTACGCATTTGCGATGACTCCTGAGTGACGGGCACGTCGATGTTTGTTGTCATTGTTGCCTTTGTTGGCAACATCATTGTCAACTGTTTGTTGTTGTTGCTGTTTGTTTGTTTGTTTGTTTGGCCGTTTGTGCTTTATTCATGTCGTCTGTTGAAGTCCTGAAGTCCTTATAAACTGTATTCGTTTTACAGATGCTTTTGCGATTGCATCTTTTTTTAATGTAAGCCTCAAAGTCCTTGCATAAAATGTATTTGGTTGGCATAATGAAAGCTTCAGAGAAGCAACATTTTCATGTCGAACATTATTGGTCTTGCTGTTTTTGTAAACATATTTCCAATTCATTTACTATTTTAATGAAGAATTTCTGGAAAAGATAAATTCCCAAATTTTGTGGCAAGTTCACAAGCAGTTTTGGCTTTATTTATGTACAAGAATTTGATTCTAGTATTTGATGATGAACTCCTAAGCTGCAATTTAAGGGAGTCCACTAAATTTTATTTCACTAGAATATCAAAATAATTGTGGTAATTTACAAAACGTGTAGCGGAGTAACTTTACTTGAACTTAATCTTAAGTAATTGTAAAAGTTCATAAGAACACTTTATTTCAAAAGTAATGTATAGTAAATTAATGAACCAATCCAATTGATAAAATAAGTCTTGGCGGTAAAAATTTGATGTGATGCATAAAATTATTCGTAGTTTCGGAACAACGGAACTAGTTCTCTACACTTAAGCGTAAAATTTAATTTGGTTTATAAGAAAATTCGGAGCGACGAAACTAGTTCTCTAGAATTAAGCCTAAAATATCATTTGATGCATAAGAAAATTGGGAGTGCCGGAATTAGTTCTCTAGAATTAAGCCTTAACCCTCTAATGCCTATATTAAAAATATTTGTATTACAATGGACGAATAACTTTTCCAAAGTACACTTCGGCTCCTAAGTTCTAAAATTACTTTTAAAATTACATACAATTTTCTCTTTTTTTACAGGTAAGTGGAAAATCTCTTCTAAATTCTTAAGGATTTAAATCAAAAATATGTCGGTAATGAAATTTTTTGACTTTTATTTTATATGTAAATTTTTTTATGAACAGCTTTTATAGTATTAAAAGATTATCATATTATTTCTTGTTATGGTATTTTAATAAATAACTTTGTAAAAAACTCGTAACTGAAAAAATAAACCCAAAAATCACAAATGCTGTAAAAAAGTTAAAGGTTTTATAGAACTTTTAAATCTTGTATAACTTTGTTATTAGGAAATTACAAAAAATAATTCAAATGGTGTAAAAACCTCGACCTTTTGCAATTATAGGCAAAAATACAATAAATACCTTAAGTCACTTTTGGGAATTAGAGGGTTAAATATTATTGATTGATTTAATGCATACGAGAATTTGGAGTGTCGAAACCACGGAACTATTGTAGTTTTCTAGAATTAAGTGTAAGATTTGATTTGGTTCATGAGAAACTTTGCATTTTCAGAACTCCTAGAATAAGGCGTATAGTTTGATTTGATGCATAAGAAAATAAGAAGTTTCGGAATCACGGAACTAGTTCTCTAGAATTAAGTGAGCAATTTGATTCGGTGCATAAGAGTTCTCTTTCGTGTATTTCTGATTTCTATTTGTTTCATGAAAGTAGCCGTAAGGACTTTCATAGCAATTTCTATGGATGGGCTTCATTAAGATTAATTTTTTTCAAGTCATAAATAGCAAGGAATATATCATCTAATAAAAATAATATGAAACATATTTAAACAAAATTTAAATGAATTAATTGAATTTTAAGTCCAATCGATCTTGTTAAGCCCTTTATAAATGTTTTTAATTGTTGAAAAAATTCTAATTTAGAAAACTTTTTATAAAATAAAATAAAAAATTTAAATTTACTTTTTTTAATGCTGTACCTTTTACAGAGCAGTTCCCTACTATATAATTATAATATTACATAAAGTAAAATCGACATCGCCATCCTCGTCATCATTTAAATTTCTATATACTTTGATCAATAGATGGCGCCAGCAGTTTATAGCATGCTTGTGCTTACAAAGACATAAAGTTTATATTTAATATGATGGAAAAATAAGAAACTTGCTTAGATTTCGTGTGAACTAAGCCCCTGCCAAAAAATCTTCAACTTATTTTCCCTAAACTGTCCTGCATGGTTTATGTGTAATTTTACAAAATGTCTCCCCAAACCACACTGAATGCGTATCAATGCAATAATTTGAATTTAATTATAAAACATTTAAATTCTGCTGACTTCTCATTTTCAGGCAAAGTCATTTCTGTTTGCGGTTTCTCAATTGTAGGGATCATAAATATTTTGATTGCAGTCACCACAATAAAATCCTTTGATTCCACTGCACTCGGTCAGTTGCAACTGACAACTTGCAACATGCAACTCAAAATTTTTGACCACAAGCACAAACTCTCACGAAGAAGCAAATCGATTATAAGTAAGAAAATGGTCAATCAGAATGCACTGTAATTTGCTTAAGTTGAATATGATTTTTTTATAAAAAGATTTTGGTTTTCTCAAGCTTATAAGATTTTTTGTAAATCCAGGCCAGCTTGAGTAATTCTTAAATAATCGGCCTTGATCCGGCAAATGAAAAAACCAAAACGAACTTTTTTTGTAGTATTCCAATTAGTTTTTGTGTGCTCCCGAAAACAAGTTTTTTTTTAAATAAATCAGTGTGGTACCGATTTTATTCGTATTCGTAAAACTTACATTGTACACACCGTATAAGGCGTGGCTTTCCCACAGTGTAAATCTCAGCTCGATACGTTTACGCATACCAACACAATCGGTACCACATATAAATTTTTTTGATATATAGATATACATTACCTTTCAAATGCCCCATGATTCAGAAGGTAACTTTGTGTATTTCGTCTGAATTTGCTTGTCTAGAGTCAGGGTAATGTTTTTACTAGAATGCAGATGGCATTGTACAGCTCCTCAGCTATACAATTCAACAATTGAGAAGGTTTTAGTCGGGTTGCTATGACCTCCCCTCTCGGGGATTGCCACCTTGCCGTGGTGAGGGGGCTCAGTAAGTATAGTGATCCCATGAGCGGTAGCGCAGCTAATGAACAGGGGGATTTTACTTCCCAGTCGGGGCACTACTTCATGTACAGCGGTGACACGACACGACGCAGACACGGCTTTGGCATCCCCATTAATAAACATATGCCCACGTCTATAATAGACTTCAAGTCAATATCAGATAGAATAATATCACGCTCCAGCCGAAGATACCGAAGGGCAAATCAAGGGTCAATTCTACGAACAACTAGATGAATTAGTTCGGGATATCCCAAGAAGGGATATTCTCATCTTTATGGAAGATTTGCATGCCGGGCCGTCAAGGAATGACATCGGATCTCGTTTTCTCTATATAGGAGGCATGACCTCCTCAGGTTGCGCGTTACACTCAGTTAATTGAAGGATTCTTCTTTTTTCTCACAAAATCGGCTCAAGCTAAAGGAGTTCGTTCCTAATTATAGGATTTCCCCAAACATCTTAAATTTGTAGGAATCGTAGAGTTGCTTGACTTACCGACGACCAGCTGATCCCGTCTGAGTCTTGTCTGGAATTGTAAGTGGATTCCCAACTTCGTGGCTTGCTCGGAGGATTCTTTTTTATAGTCCTAGCTTATGAACTATCGATCAGCTATAGAATTTTCTTGTCTTTTGCATTCTCTAGGCTCTAGTTTTTGGGTCTATAGCAATTAGAATCTGCTCCAAATATGCAGAGGTATAAGCACAAAGATTCACATAGCCTCGTTCTGATTTTCGGATCTGCCAGGTCGCTCGTCTACATATTTATATGGGGTGTATCTTAACAAACCTTGTCAAATAATTTAAACTTCTGTGTCACTGCCTACAAACCACTTTCAGCTCGGTACGAATGGTGAAGGGCCTCTCCCAACCTTTTGATACCAAAAGAGGTTTCAGATAAGGTGACATTCTATCGCGCGATTTCTTTAACAGTATCCGATAATATCGATATCATAGCAAAATTAGCATAATGGAGGATGATGATCCAGCGAAAAAAGCCTTCGAAATGTTGTTGTTGTTGGTAGGCGTGGAAGAGAAACACCTCTTCTGAAATGGAGAGATCAGGTATCTATTGACTTGGCTAGTCTTGATATTTCCAACTGGCATCAGTGCGCGCAAAACAGAAATGACTTGCGAAGGCTTCTGGATGCGGCCAAGATCGACCCACGGTTGTAATGGCCAATTGATGATTTTATAGGAACACCTTTCTCTCTTATATGCTATATAATGTCCGTAGACATTCTAAGCAGTATTTTGTTAAATTGGGAGAATGCGTTTCCTGAGAACTTCTAATGATGTCATGGCTTCTGCTTACACATACCCAATATAATTTTGGACGATGGGTACCCCAACTCTAGCTAGCAATGCAATAGAGCTACCTAGATTAGAGTCTTACCAACTTGAATTTTTTTTTTTATCCTCGTATGGGTTCCTCACAAAGGGGTGTTGCACTGCAACCAAAAGATCTTTTATACCATACCCATAAACTACGGCAAAAGACATTCCGCTTTCCGCATGAATAGCAGTAGGTCTTTTGTTGGTATTGATCTAAGGGACTAATCCGTTTATACCTATGTGGAAGATGCTGTCCCATACCAGCGCTGGGCATTCACAGGGAATATGCCTGATGGTTTCATCGTCTTCGAGACAGAGTCTGCACTCTGAAGAGTTCGATAAGCCAATTTTCTGTGTATGGTATCTGGCCAGATAGTTAAGCTACCAGGAGTTTTAAGTCCGCTCTGCCAAGACCTTTTGTCTTGATTATATCCATAATCATCTCCTGGAGGAGATGCTCCAAGATGGTAATGTCCTAATAGCAGCTTAGTTATCTGACTAAAAACAGATGTTTGCTGCCCTAGTTCCCTTGTGAAGCATACTAAGCCCGCAGATCTCTATGATCTCTATGAATCTCCGCTTGAAAGACCTTGGGCCAGATGTCCATTTCGGTACAGATTCTGGTGTTGGATCCAACGACTACAACATCTACACGCTGCTCAGTTGTGGACCCATCCGTGAACCATTGTTGCCACAAGAGGTTTCCACAGTGGCTGCATTGAGAGAATAAATCTAAATTTCTTGTTATGGAATAATTCCGTGATCATAAGATCTGATCTAGAGCAGAAGAACCTTACCTTTTTGGACACTTAAGAACAAATTCTCTTCAATAGAAGAGGAAGAAAAAAAACTACACTTGGTGGTATTATCTTCATATTGAATCATGTTTTATTTTTTATACGTTCGATTCCCACTATGACTTATGGTTTTTTTTTTTTTTTTGGGTTTTAGTTGTAGCTTTTCTTATAAGTTGTTTACTTGCTTAGTTTCCATCAATATTTAAAACGTCACAATCTTTTTTTTGCGGCATTATTTAATTAATTTGCCGCTTCTATTTTTTTGGTATTTTTTGTTTTTCTTGAAATTATGGCTGCCCATATATTGTTATCATATTATATTGTATCATATTAATTAATAATAACTTAAGTTAAATAACAATCACATTTAATTATTCTTGTTTATTTTTATTATTCATTTCATATCCATTTATGTGGTTTGGTTTTTTGGTTTTCTTTCCGCCCCATATGTAAAAAAAAGATCCCATTTTAGCATATATATATATATATATATATATATATATGTTAGTATAAATATTATGCAATAAAAAAAAAAAATTTGTCAATAAACAATGTAAACAATCAAACCAACTTTATTCATTTCACTTTGCTGCTACTTTAGCTTCTAATCTAAAATCTAATTCAAAAACATAAACGGAACTGGAACTGGAATTCCGTTCCGAGTGTGTGGAACGAATAGGCGCGATCTAATCGTTTAAATCGTTTTAATCGCGCTAAACGTTGTATGTGCTTAATCGTCTATATATAACTTGCTATATCTTTTTGAATAGTGTATATAATAATATAATTTTCTACTTCCAAAATGCGTGTCCAGCTTGCAGCTCACGCATTTTTTTTTTCTTTGCCAATAATTTTTTAATATATTTTTTATTTTTTTTTTAATAAATATGCGCTTCACTTTAATGCTATTTATTTAAAGAATTTACTTTACTTGCTTAATATTTTTTTTTTAATTTAGTTTGGGCAAATATTTTTTAATATGTCTGCTAATTAGATAATTTTATATTTGTAAGTTTTGAAGTTGAAGTCCTTGTTGTTGTTGTTGTTTACGAAAAACTAACTGTGAAAGTTTTACATAAGTTGCTCACGTACATATATATTTTATTTTTATGTATATTTTAAGTATATAATGTATAAATGGTTTTTGTTGTTCTTGTAAATTGTGTTTCTTCTTCTCATTATAACAAATTTTCTTTTTTTCGGCACATTTGATTTCTGGTTCACACACACAAAAAAAAAAACACCCTATACCACTAATAATAATATTTTTATAATATAAACAATTTTCACTACATTTGTTTTTAATTATTTTAATTATTATGTG
This sequence comes from Chymomyza amoena, assembly GCA_037043745.1. NCBI lineage: Eukaryota > Metazoa > Arthropoda > Insecta > Diptera > Drosophilidae > Chymomyza > Chymomyza amoena. The sequence goes on from JBAMAX010003308.1 coordinate 74,608, forward strand.
TAAATCTTACCTTTGGCAAATTTTTTTTTGTGTAAACAATTAAAATTAATTAAATATTTATTTATTTTGTAATTTTCAAGTTTTTTTTTTCGTTTTTTAATCGTATTTTAAGCTTAGTTAGTAGTAGACATTGAAATAGCTCCCTTTGCCCCGTCGAACCCCTTGGAACAGCTCGTTTTTGGCCACAATTAGAGAAACAAACAATTAATTATGACGATTTTTAGTTAAATATCATAATTTGTTGTTTTAATTATGCATATTAACAAACAGTAAATGTTTTAAAATTGGATTTTATCATTTTTTGTTTTCATTATTTTCATATTTTCATTCGTTTCCTGCTGCTTCTGCTTTAAGGACCTTCTCTCTTTAAAGAGGGCAAGACAAAGTGTTGAGAAAAAAAAAAGTCCCTTAAGGGAGGCTTACAACTCTATGTATATATATAAATATAGTATATAGTATATAGTAGTAGTACATATGTCTAAAATGTTGAAATATGTGTGCCGTGTCCTGCGACATACCTAAGCCTCTCTGCTAGCTTACCCTTATTCCTGAAGCAATTAACTGCCATTGACGTCCACGGCCAGAGCAACTGAGGGCAGTGGTCCATGTAGGCCATTGGTCAGCCCTGAGCCGTAGAGCATCGGGGTTGAGTTCGCCGTCGGTGAAGCTGGCGGGGAAGGCGACTCCGGCGGAGTTAGCGTGGCGGGTATCTCCTTGCCGCTTCCTAAAATCTCGGTGGCTGCTGGTGGGACATTTAATTGCGGGTTTTGTATAGCCGCTTTGTCAATGTTGCCATTGCTTATGAGCGCCTCTTTCATGGCATGAGCATGGATGGCATGGCCATGGCCATTGTGCTGCTCCAGCTCATTAGTGGATTGCTGCTGCTGCTTTTGTTCCTCCTCCTCCTCCTCATTGCCATTGGCATCGTTCTGTTGTGGTGGCGGTGGAGGCGGCGGCGGTGGCGGTGGTGGCAACGAATCTAATTGATTCGACTCGATGAGCGTAAAATTGTTCAGCTCTTTGATTTCCTCTGTCGATGGCGGCGCTGGCAGGCTCATTATGCTGTCATAGGCATTCTCCTGCTCCTGCTCCGGCTCCGGCTCCACGTCTGGCTGCTGCTGCATCTCCTTGTCAGTCTCAGCTTTATGGTTGTCAAAAGCAACGGGCGGTGTCGGCATAACTTCCACTGCTTTAGCCTGCTGCCCATCCTCCGGTTGCTGTTGCCGTTGTTGGTGTACAGCAGTTTCATCCTTCAACTGCTTCAGCTCCAAGCTATTACCATTTTCCGACTTGCGGTCATTTTGATCATCTGGTGCATGTCCAGCACCTAGCACAGGATGCGCAGTAGGCGAGCTACTGACATAGCCTGGCTGCTCAATAACATACAGTTCCTGGTTGCCATAGGAGTAACGCTTGTTAGAGTCACCCGACGACGTTGAGCTCAAGTCCGACTGTGAGAGGCCCGTGTTCGAATTGAACTGCGGTTCAAATCCATCTTCATCTTCTTGTCGCAGCTGCTCTGTTGGCTGTGGAGATGTTTCCTCTTCCTGCAGCTCCTCGATAAGATGTAGTGCACCACGTGGCTGCACTGCGTTCTCTTCGACTGGCGGTGGCAGACAAACATCACTCGGTGGTGCATGTATCTGCACCTGCTCATGACTGGGCGGCAACGTTTGTTCGTCTACAGCATGGACGCCATTAGCTTGTTTGGTATCGAATGGCAGCTCAGTGGTTTCTACGCCGGGGCTATCGGGCAGCTGCTTGGAGTCAATGCCACGTGCAACCTCCACAACAAAGACGCCATCCTTGTCCGTATGCATTTTGGTCTCTCGAGCATTGCGTGAAATGTCCTGTGAAAGGTAAACGCAAATCAATTGAATGTGAATCAGTGGTGTCAGTTGCTGTCGTGGGTGGACCAGTTGGACCTGGACCAGGTGCAAGTGCAGCAATATACCATCAAAAACATATACACGGCAACAGGTGTTTTTTGGTTGGTCTTGGCAAAGACAAACTACACGGAGCAAGGCAATCCGTTGACAAATCGAGTGGTCATGATGCGGAAAGTGACGAAAATTGCATTTGCAGATACAGATACAGTTCTTATACAAAGGCTAAGGCAAATCCACACACAACACACACACACACACACACCACAGTCGGTACGTAGACAGAGACGGAATCGGATTCGGAGGCGGAGACAGAGACACATTTATTTATGTAGTACATGGCAGTTGGTGATAAATAGCTATAGAGAGCTGGCAGAGACTACTTTGGCTATTCCTCTACGTGCAGTCACTCGGAATAGCCACTTTACACAGTTGGATTGAGTGCGATAAAAGGTTTAGAAGATGGCGATGGCTTTGATGGCTTGGTGACTTGATGACGTCATAAGAGAGCACAGTAGACTAGGACAACAATATAAAGTACAAATGTGTGTGTACAACTAAATAACAGCGACAAGGCATACATCGACAATGTGACAAAAAGAATAAGCAACATTTACAAACATTGAGAACACCGAGAGAGAGAGATAGAGAGAGAGAGCGATTGCAAGCAAGCGACAAAAAGAGCAAATTAGAGACAACAAGCACTGAGCTAGAGAAGAATACTCTCTATTCAATCTCTTACAAAAATTCTCTTAAATAATTTATACATTTAGTTACAACACCAATAGATTAATAATAAATAAAATACAATTTCGTGGGATTACACAAAAACCAATCATAAGACATCAATTTTAAGAATATTGTAAAATTTTCTGCTCACGTCGCGATGATGCTCGCCTACTAAGTCTATCCTACTCTAATGCTAAATATCAATATGTGTGTGTGCTAAAGGGAGAAGATCTAGAACGCAATGCGAGATCTTCCACTTACATTACGCTCTTCGGTGACAATTATCAAATGATTATCTTTGAGCGTCATCTTCGTAACAGAGCCATTGGGACCGTCATATTGTATCAAGTTGAGCTCTGCCAGAGCAGAGTTCAATGACAGTGACGTCATCGTCATCGTCATCGATGGAGGCGGCTCAAATTGAAACTCGATGTGCTCAATGCCACAAGGCGTGGGAGTTGCTGCAGTCTTCATCAATGCTGGAACTTCAATTGATCGGTGGGTCAGTGTTGTGTTCTGTTGTGCTCCGGTCGACTGCAAGAGGCATGAGAAGATGTTGGGAAAGGGGGGCGTGGTCAGCATTAAATGCGATATTGCAGTATTTCAGACACACACGTACACCTACACACATGCATGCACACACATACTATTGCAGCGACAGGACACAAGAGTCGCTTTAATTATTTTAAATGCAATCAAATTACGTCCGGAAATTCAACGAAGCGTTAAACACGCCCTGTCCAGGACTTGAAGGATGAGCATATTGGACACTAGCACATAGTTGTACAGGTGAACATATGTCACATATTAAAGCCTTTAAATGTGTCCTAGTACGCGATTTAAAGCAGATTAAAGGAATCTTAAGATTGGAGTTTGTGTCCACAGACAAAGATACCGCTCAATGAGTCATAATAAAGACAAGATGTGGAATTTAGGCTTGATTAAAAAGGACGGTTACTGTAATGCTAAACTATTCGCTATTATCTCCACTTGGCTAGAACTCCTTTATTACAGAAGTGAAGGTTCTTCAGTGAACTTTACGCCGATATACCCTTTCGCTGAAATTTCTTTAAAAACGCTCTCCTTGTTTCAAACCCATTTTGTTAAAAAGGGATGTAGGAATATCTCTACCTTCCAAAAGATATGCACACATCATTACACTTGCCGCTAACAACAGCTTAGCCATGATCCATTGCTCAGAGGTCCTCAAGCCAACCCTGAAAACCTTGATATGGAATCGGGAAATTATGCTGTATTTTATAGTATAGACCAGGTGCGTATCTACCGTTGGATCTTGGAGAGGGTTCTTCACTTCGAAATGTATATATCAGAGCTCGCAAAAAATGGCTTGAAACCCAATTTATCAACTTTTGGAAGGGGGATCTGGACGCGTAGAGATGGTATAGAATCTAATTCCCTCCAACTTCAAGCCAAGAACAATTCATTTGTAAGCCAGATATCGGGTGTAAATCAGTTAATGCGTTTTGGGATGTGAGCATATTTACCATTTTTTATGGGGAGCAGGACAGTGAGTATTGATTATAAGACCCACATAGAGTAATATTTTATTGCATTATTTGAAAGAGGGTCTGAAATTATTGACATATCTTAAAAGGTTTTTTTTTCGATCCTAATATTTTTGAATGAAATAGAATAGGAAATGTATTAGGTTAGGTTAGGTTGCGTCGGCAGCTGAGATCACCCAGACAGAGACCATGGGGTACATTGTGTTGCCTAATTAAAAGCAAGGGAGGAAAGGGATTGAGAAAGGGAGAAAAGGATCAAAAACTTTAGAACATCCTTAATCGCCTAAGTCTTACATGTTGCACAAACATTTTGAGGATTCGACGAAAGCAGCCAGATCCGCTATGGGCACATAGGCTAGACTACCCAGAACCTCAAAGAATGGTTTACCCAGAAACTGGGTTCGTCTTTTAAGAAGCGCCGGGAAGTCGCAAAACAGGTGTTGGATGCTTTCTGTCTCTTCCTCATCTCCCTAGCTGGGGCAGATATCGTGATGGGGAACGTGCAACCTCTCAGCCATTTTGTTTTTTATGGAAGCGCAAGAAATATGTTACCACATAGAGTAGATAATAAGCTTATATGGCATTTGAGATGTAGGAGATCATGTAAGAGGAACTTTTGTTCTGCAAGGCCTCCTCTTAGAAAATCGCAAAAACCCTTTAACGTAGAAGGTATTAATGTGAAGCTAGCAAACATTAATTGCAATAAATTAATACTATCTTTACCAGTATTTTATTTATAATTAATTATTGTACTATTTATTATATTATTGGAAGCCATAGGATCGACCTGTCGAAAAACTTTTCAAAACAGATATCATCAGCAGATTGTCGGCATATGGAAATTTTTTAAATTTCTCTAGAAAAAATCGTTTTAAAGAGCATTAGGCATTCGGCTTATTCATTAAATTGTTTATTGCATTGGCCAAGGTCATAGCCAAGTCAACAAACTTTGGAGCTTATTAAGTTTGCAGTATTAAATTCGACGTGTTAATGTATAATGTTTTTCTTTTCCGTTTTTTAATTATGCCAAAAAGTATAATATTGCTTAGAGGGGCGTGGCACTTGAGAATAAAAAAAAGTTTAAAAAAATACTCGAGATAAGCGCCAGAGCTAGACTAAGGGTAAGAGTAAGAGTATTTAAAAGCGTTTAACGTTTCAAACGTTTTGTTTGACTTGCACTTACCTCACCCTTCTCGCTGTCATTGGCGTCGGCATCGCCTCCGGCACCGCCGAGAGCACCGCCTGTTGAAGAGCTCTTGCCAAGGAAGTAGCTGAAAGATATAAAATTTATGCGTTTAAGTATCTCATCAGAGTAAGCTTACAAATTCAATGCAATTCTAATGACCGAGAATTGCGTATACGCAATGTGTGCCGCCACTGTGTGATTTTGGGTGAGAAGCGAGCGAAAGTTAAATTAACTTTTGTTGCCTACTTTGCGGCGCCTTAAGTAGCTGCGCCGGCCTCCTGTCGAATTACACACCTTGGCATTTTATGATGCCTTGGGTAGTAGGGCTCTCCGCAACAGTTACCCTCTTGACTCCTGAGCTAAGCCACATAAGCTGAGCTGAGCCGAGCCGAGCCGGGAACTGCTTTCAAGTTTGCCCGCAGGAGTAGAGATTTCCTGGCATTTTGCTTTATGACCTAGCAAACAAACCCGCACAAACATGTGCGGGCAACGTGGAGAGAGCGGGAGCGGGAGCGCAGTGCGATACAGTTTTATGCACTTTGCTTTAGCTTTGCCTTCATCTTCATTTTCATCTTCATCTTCGTTTTCTTTTTATTTGTTTTTTATTCCCTGTTTAATGTGTGTGCGTGTGGCGTGGAAATATGGCAAAACATTTGCGCAATTTCCTTAAACTTTTGTTCGTATTTTTCCTGAACTTGGCCACAAAGTTGAGAAGCTGCGGCAACATTTCAACATTTCAGTCTCCCACGGACACCAAATGATGCTCAGACACGTAGTATTTCGGGAAAGCGTCCTGACACCCTGACACCCCTCGAAAGCCCAAACCAAATCAACCAAAGCAGTCTCTACACACACACACACACACACACCAGACCACACACGCACACGCACAACTAATTTCTCGACAAGAGTTTATTGTGCAATTTCCTTTTTCCCCGCACACACAACGACGCGACGCCCAACAGCGAACGTCCTTCTTGTCCTTCCGTCTGCCTTCGTGTCCAAGTGCCATCAAAAATGGCAGCCTTTTCAAAAAGAAAATTTATTTCCGCTGCGCATTTGTTGCCCCCTCCCCCGTTTCGTTTTCTCTTTTTTTTTTGTTATTTTCATTTGTAACATCAACCGCGGCGGCTTCCAGCCACCTCAAGCTTCCCGACTGCCCGGATTCACAACTTCCCGCGTGACTTTATCCAGCCGGGCACCTTTTTCTAATACACTCGAAAAAAAGAATCGGGACGATGCTAGCTCAGAACTCTACTCTCTTTCTGAGAGCCACGAGGAAAAAGGTTTACCTTTACTTATCGTTTACGGGTATGTGTTCGAAAACGAGCATCTAGAGAATTCGGAAATAGAGTATTCCCAAAATTCTTATCCTTTCGAAAGCCTGCACATGTTTTTCTTCTTTTATTTATTTTGGTAATTTTTTTTTTTTTGTTTTTTAATTTTTTGACAACAACAAAGTGGCAACGTTTGCGGTTGCCATTTGGCGTTTTATGCGTTTTCCTGCGGGTTGCCCTTCTACATTAGAGGAGCTGCGAAAGAAGCAAAACAAGCACCAAAAGCCACCAACCAGCAACAGTCAAATGACAAGCAGCAGAAGGACCAGGAGGAACTGGAGGCTAGGCAGGAACAGCAGCTGAGCTGAGAAAGCATCTTCAATGATTTTGGGGGGCTGCTTTGACGATGGAACGACATGGAACTAAGCAGCTTGTTAGCTTCTGCTCGCTGGCATCTGCATACATATATCATTTGGGTGGCAGGATAGCAGGATGGCAAGGCATTACCAGTAACTGCGTCTCCATCCATTGTTGTTGTTGTCTGGCAGTTGCTTCCGCTTCCGGCACTGACATAGACTTTTGTGTTGATTTGTGCGCCTTTATTCTCGGCTTCCGACTTGTTTTTGTTGTTGGTTTTAGCTCAGTCGTTTTGTTTGGCCTTAAGTAGAAGCAGCAACAAATTCGCATTTACGTGGCAAAGAGATTTATAGAAAGCGGCTCGTCGAGCTCAACCCCGGAACTCATACGAGACAGTTGAGTCGAGTTGAGTCAGTCAGCAAAGCCAACTAAATGTCAATGGCATCCAAGGCATTACTAAAGGGAGGGGATGTCAGTCTAAATGCGATTTAGTATATGCTACTAGGCATCTAGGAGTCATCAGGCATACCTTAACTATGCCTGCTCCTAAGGCGGCATCCTTAACGGCTTTCCACTTAAATGATGGACAACAATGGCAGAGAGGCGTGGCGGACAGCTGACAAAGGCTTGCCAGAACTTACACACAATCCCGTAGCTAAGCTCTTGGGGTCAAGGCAAGCGGCACACACGCTGTAGGGACGTGTCGTGTGTGTATATGTATGTGTGACAATAAGCCGACGGCTGGCTTTAAGGTTAGATTTATTTCAAATTTATGACGTAAGTAGCCTAGAGTCACAAAACCCAAAAAAAAAACAGATAAATAAATAAAAATCAGTAAAGGCAGAGCCTGTTAGTGCGATACCCTGCAATTGTTTTCGTCTTGGGATTGGGAGCATTGTTGTTTCCCTATGTCTTTTGACTCTTTTGGTAACCTCCTAGACGGAAGGGTTTAAGTTAGGGCGGCAGGTGTGACTAACACTCCAACTCACTCGACCATTCACCGGCCTAAATGAAGCTTAAGAGGCTTTTGGGGTTCTGTTCGGAGAGCTGCGATAAATCATCTATAAAGTGTGACTTTAGAAAGCGGAACCTTGTCCAGGACAATGAAAAAAATAAGAGAAATTGATCGGAAAAAATTTTTGGTTGAGCTAAAGCCCAAATAGCATCCAAATAACTTCAAACATTTTGTGGAATATATTATAAGAACCAGAACAGCACCTAGTGGCATTCCTTTGGCCACCGTCAACATCCTTTCAGCCTTTTATTGTGTTGTATATGTTGGCTCTTTGATGTTTCTTTCTGGGAAATCTCACGTAATTGCCAACCACTTGACGACGGATTTGGCGCTCAAAGACAATCAAGTGTAATTTCTCGGAAGCAATTACTATTTGATTTGTGTGACAGCTCATCTGAGCAGATTAAAAGCTTGGCTAACCAATTAAGGATAACTTTTGAGTGGATTAAGTACAACATGAGGACAATTACCTGATGGCACAGTACATGGACACCAGCAGTGCAGCAGGCAGTATGACAATCAGCAGACCCATGGATACGGCAAAGAGATTTAGAAATCCTGTAAGACCATAAAGATACAAGAGCAAAGTAAATTAAAGCGTGTTTAGATAGATAGAGATTAGCTTTGTGTACTCACCATCGTATTCGTTTATTGGATCCTCGGATAGAGCAGTGGCATTGCCCATGCGTTCCGGCAGCTGACTGCTGTTGCCCATGCCAGCTGTGGTGGCATCGTTGCCATAACGCTGCAGCACGGTGGCATTTAATAACTCGGCAGTAGGTAACTCCTCGCGGTGCAAGTGATTGGCATTGTGTCCCAGAGGCATATGTGCCAGTCCCTTTTGCATGCGATGCGCAGGACTTTCAAAGGGATAGGAGCCTTCGACACCGTCGAAGCCACCGCCAGCGCCGTCCTCAATCAAATCACCACCGTATTGTATTGAGCTTTCGGACTCGCGATTGCCAGATTCAAGCACATCAGGATCGCCAGCCAAATTCACACCAACTCCATTGCCCTCGATATCATTCTCATAGATGCCAATGCCGTTTTGACTGCCCAGCTCTCCTGGCATATAGTCGATTTCCTTCAGCTCAATTTGCGGCGGCAGCTCACCAATGACAGGCACACCAATGGCCAAATCCGGCAGCACAGCCGGCTGTATATAGATATCCGGCAATTGAGTGGGAGCTGCCAGTGTGGGCACGGTGGTCAGTGGCAAGCTGCTGCCCGACTGCTCCACTTCAATGACAGACTCACCCACATAGGTGACATCTAGTGGTGGCGCACCATCCGAGCTGCCACTGCGAAAGATTTTCAAAGCATCGCTGGTGGCGCTGTGCAGTGGGGACAAGATGATGTCCTCCTCGTAGCGCTGCTGTGCAGCTGTCGCTGGAGCTGCGGTAGAGCTGCGCTGCTGATCAACATAGTTGACGGGAAAGAATTGGTTCTCCAGCTGATATTTGCGTAACTGCTGCTGCTGCTCATTGGAGGATGTGGCGCTAGCGGTGGGCAGTGACTCGCCTACCTTAACCTCGGTATTGGAAATGTAAAATATGGTGTCCGAATCACGATCAATGCTGGGTTTACGCGGTGGCGGCGGCGGTGGTGGTGGTGGTCTAGGAAAACTTTCGTCTGCGTCTGCCTTTAGATCAGCCATGAAGAGCTCATCGGTGTCCACAGATGGCGCTGCTGCATGCTTTATAGCAGGCGTAGCTGCGTACTTGGCATCTGCATCGGAGCGAAAAGTAAAAATGGGATTAATATTAATGCGCTCTGCGCTGGCGGAAGTTTCTGTTGTATTCTCGCCATTATCTATAATTTCCACGACCAAGATTTCATCGTTTCCACGCTTGGGCTGAGCTTGTGTGGGTCTATTATTTTTCTCACTCTCAACCGGCTGTCTGTAGGAAAACTCAAGATCTTCGCTCTCGTTACCAAATGCTTCGGATACATTGATGTGTATCTCTATGGCGGCAGGTTCGGGTTTGCCCAAAGCTGAGCCAACCGCAGCCAAACCACTCGACTGTTGTGTAGATACATCGGTTCTGTCAATCACATACTGTGTAAAACGCTCCTGCAATATGGCGGGCGTGGGCGGTTTGCTGGTAGCAGCCGTGCCCAAAGCAGCAGCGGACTCAAGCGGCACAGCGTGATAGCCATCATTATCCCGAAAATTGGTCGAAGCCACAATGGAGTCTACGGTGGAGTCGTAGACCTCGATTTGTATGTCGGATATCTTGGACTCGATGCGTGGCTCACTCAGAGCGCCAGCTGGTAGACGTGTGGTGCTAGTCTGCAGCTCGGGCACCTGAAAGACAGTGGTGGAGAGCACCGCGGTGGCACTGCTACTGCTATCGTAGGACAGCTGTGGTCTTGAAGTGGTTGCTGCCGTGGGCATGGCGCCGGTTAGTACTGTGGTTTCCTCCACCAGCGCTGTAGGTGCCAATATTTCCACAATGCGTCCATTGCGCAGCTGTGTCTCAATGGCGGCTGCATGTGGTTTCTTTAGTGGATGCACCATGCTGAAGGTTTTTTCGGCCATGAATATGGGACCCAAGTAGCCGTTGTGCACGGGAACAAGCAAACCTGGCTGCTTTGTGGTGCTGGTGGGCTGCACTGTGGTGGAGGTAGAGGTGCTGCTGGTTGTTGTGGGAACACGCTCCATTTCCGTTTCAAAAGTGCTACTGCTACTGGTGGTTGTACTGGTAGCCTGGTCTGTCTGGGAAATGCTGGGCTCCACTGTGGTTAGATCTTTACGTTGAAAATGCTGCTGCAACAGCTGCTTCTTCATAGTCTGTTTGTAGCCATCATGTCCACTAGTTTTGTCTGGCGTTGCCTCTGTATCTTGTTCCTGCAGTGGTCGCTTTTCCAGATCGATTAGCTTAACGGCTGGTTCCCCTGTGGGTGGGGTTTGAGTCTGGTTGGTGGTGGGCTTAACGACGGTCGTTGTTGGAAAAGTTGTCACAGTTTTTGTAGCTGCAACTGCATCCTGTTTTGTGGTCTTTTTGAACTTGGATTTAGGCAGTGGCTTTGGCTTTGGGTTGGGCTTGGGCCGCGGCTGTGGCTCAAAATGCTCAGCATTTAGTCCAATTTCGGACGATGTAACTATCAATGTCGGCATATCACCTTCGACGGTAAACTGCAAATGATGCGCTGCAGTTGCTCCCCCGGCTCCAGCGGTTGCCGCCTTTGTAGTGGGCGCAGCAGCACCGCGAGGAGGCGTGACAGTGGCTAGCAAAAACAGCGGTACTATTAACTTGGCCAGCATTGTGAAAATTGGCATCTCTCTCTCTCTCTTGGGTCTTATGCGTATTTTGATTATCCTTAGTTTGGCTTCCCCGTAAAGTATTTCCTTCGAAGTCTTCTCGCTTTGTGCTTTTTGTTATGTAAATTTAGTTTTGATTTTCTTGCATTCACTTCTTGGCCGTTGGCACTTACATATAAAATATCCTCGAAGTAATTTCACGTTTTTGCGTTGTTTTTTTTATTTGTTTTGGCACTCTCTTTCTTCTGCTGCTTCTATCCTTTCGAAAGCATCGTCATCAGCATCATCATCATCATCTTGCTCATAGTTAAAGAACCTTCTTTAGTCTGTTCGCACTGTTGTTGTTGTTATTATTGTATTTGCGGCCATTTTGTTGCGGCAGCTTTTAATACACAATATAGCGTCGTAGTAGTTGTTAAATATCAAGATAGCCAGATTTTCTTTTCTTCTTTTCTTATAAATATTGTAGTATACGACAACCCGTTAAATATTTTATTTTTTATCTACTCTTCTTCGCTCTCTTCTCTCTTTGTTTGGCATAAAATACTCCTCGACTACTGTCCTGTCGACAGTAAGAAGAAGAAAAGCAACAACAACAACATCGACAGCGTGAAATAATAAAAAAAAAGCAGCTAAAACTTTTTTTTTTTTTTTGTTGCTGTTGTTGCCTGAAGCACTTAATGCGTTCTCTACGCTTTTTTTATTTTCTTTTGCTTTTCACGTCTGTTGCTTTTGCTTTATTTCGTTTTCTGCTTATTTCTTCTGCTTCTTCTTCTTCTTTTCTCTGCTGCTGCCGCTGCTGCTGCTGCACTTCAATGAGTTCTGAGCTCTTCAGTTGAAATGAAATTTAAAATAACGAAATATGTTCAAGTGTGTTGCAACAACAACAACGAGAACAACAACAACAACGAGAACTGCTGCTGCAATTTGCTGCAGCGCGTCGCGTCCTGCTGTTGTCCTTGGCGACGTAATGCTAAGCACTTAAAAAAAAGTTCTCCTAGAGTCTGCTTCTTGTTGTTGTAGCTCTGCTCCGCCTCCTCCTCCGCCTAGAAATGTAATAAAAATAATGCAGCAGTGCTCAAAAGTATGCATTAAAGTGTTGTGCAATGCAGTGAAATAAAGAGTTGAGTTTGTAAAACGGACTCCCCTCCACTCCCCCACTGTTGTGGTTTTCTCTGCCACTCCCAAATTGAATCAAAGCGCTGCCATGTGACCCGGGTCACATGCCGCCATCTAGCAAAGCTTGGCCTAGCTCAACCCCTAAAATCCGAACCCAACCCAACCCAACCTAACGCCCAGCAGGCATCAAAACCCAAAAAACCCCAAAAGCATCCCCATCATCAAGGCCATCAATGGCAGCCTAACGAGCTGTTTATCAGTGACGTTATCGACAGACATTCATTCCCCGTCCCATTCCCCTGCCCCTTCCACAGCGCCGCTTCAAAGCAACCAACACCCCGCTTTGAAGTCTAAAAATATGCGCCTACCATTAAATAATTTCAATGGTTGTGGCCATCTTTCAAGTCAAGCCAGTGGGGTTCGAGGGAGTTCTCGGAGAGCACACACAAGTTTTTTGATTAAAATTACAAAAAGCAGCCAAGCAGGACTCAGTTAGTGAATCAGTCAGTCGCAGCCGAAACCCCAAAGTTCGAAAAAAATAAAAAAATAAAGAATTTTTGAATCAAACGGGGCGGTGCCCAGCCCTCTCTGCAGGCATTTTGGCCAAAAAGCGAACGGGAGCAGTCAAAGCAGCCTGATATAAAAGCTGGTAATAAAATTGTGCACCTTTTTTGGTTTATTAAGCTCACATGAGGATGAAACGACTGCACTTTATTCTTGTTTATTAGGCTCACAGCAGTTCATATTAAAACGAAAGTAAGTAACCCCAAAGTATTATATAAAGAAAATTTACTTTAATTAGGGCGGTGTCCAACGGATGGGATGGATACTAAGGAAAGAAGCATGATGTGAAAGGTTATTTTGATAAAGATGCACTTCTATTTGGTTTGTTAGGCTCACATGAGAGAAAAACTAAAGTTGGGAATTATGTGAAATTTCATTTTAGTTCTTAAGGGTTCTTCACTGCATCCAATTAACGACTCAGTCAATTGGTAACAAAAAAATCAAGTTATCAGGGCAGGGCCCAACAGTGTTAAGGCTTATATCTTACAGGAAATAGTAGTGTAGAAATATATTTCAGGATAATGGTTAAAGTGCACTTTTTTTGTTAATTGGGCTCACATAGGAAAAGCAAACAAACTTGACCTAATATGCTGAAGTTCGTACTTCAGTTCAAAAAGATATAGTTACTTAGACGGACCGACAAATAAACAGCTGAATCTTATTGCAAATTAACATCTAAAAATCTGAAAAAAATGTAATGGTTGCTTTACATTTGCAGCCTCGATAGCCTAGCGACAGAGCATTAGAATATCGTCCCAGAGGTTTTGCTTTTCCTATTCCCCTAATTTATCCTGTCTGTTCTATATACTCATCACTTACTCCTATTATCACTCTCACAAAGGGCCCGTTCTTGGCCTTAGTAAGCTGGAACGCTAAGTCGCGACTTCCGAATCAACCTACCAACTCCACATCGAGTCCATTCCATCGGACAGACTTAAAACTTATTGCAAATTAACTTCTTATGTCTGAAAAAAAAAATGGAATGGTTGCTCTAGATCAGTGCACTAGACTACCATCATAGAGGTTGTGGCTTCAAATCCCACTTCAAACATGGTCCTGCACTGTCCACTTTTCCTATTTCCATAATTTATCCTGTCTATTCTATATACTCATCACTTACTCCCATTATGGCTATCACAGGGGCCTGTTCTTGCCCTAAGTAAGTTGGAATGCTAAGTCACGACTTCCGAATTAACCTAACGTCCTACTGCACATCTATATTAAATAATTTAGCTTTCAGGGTCTAGACTTTTTTAATGATCTTTCTATTGTTTTTTTTAAGGAGTCTTATATTTCTTTGGATATCCAGCCCGTTCTGGATTTCAATGCCAGTTTCTTGTAGTTCTACTTCGTTAGAGTTAAATTTCTCAATGGTACCCCTTGCAATCAAAATCCAGATTAGGCATGCATTTGGAACCAAAACCTATCCGTTAATAATGAACTAGTTATTATTGGAAAAAATAAAGACATTCGTCAGTTTTGTAAAACCATAAAAATGCTCTTTTAATTTATAAACGCTAACCTCTAATATTTAGAGCATATCTATGCTAAATCAGAAAATATGGGTGGTCGGGCCTACCTCACTATTTGTGAAAATGATTATTAATAATGTTCAGTTGAGTCGATGACCCCAGTAGCTATCACTCTTTTTTTTTAGTTAGTTATTAAGATATAAATAAAATAAATAAAAAAAATAATAATGGTCAGAAGCAATCCGCAATTCTAGAAAATGGCGTTAAAGCTTTAGCTTCAATTTGGTGCTTCGGACAAATTGATCCGATGGCAAATAAGCATTTTATTGCCGAAATAAATTACTAGGTCGGATTTGCCCCACCTTACGCTATTTTACTACAATACAAATATTAAAATGCGAATCGACATATATGTTCGTATAATTTCGGATTTGGAAAAATCTTGGTCCAAAAAAATTTTAATTTTAAGAACAAATTATTTTTATTTTCAGATTGAAAGAACTGCTTTGAAGACGAAAACGAATTGTTAGAACTAAAGGTAAGCTTATTAATTAATTATTATTACTATATTCGTCAATATACTTTGAAGAACTAATATGCGCAATATTTAACGAGAGGGCTCCGCCACCTGCAAGCTTCAACGCTAACCGCTGTACAGCTTTTTAAATTAATTTCAAGACTTGCCGACTATCCTATTCCATTCCTTTTTCTTATTTTTACAAGCTATAATAATATCAAAAAATAATAACTCTTTGTAGCTTATTTGGAAAACGTATACAAATATCTTGATTCTAGTGCAGTTTATGCGGAAAATTTTGCCTTTAAATCTATTTTTACTACTTTTCTTAAAAACTTTGGATAATTTGCATCTGGTTGCTTTGAATCATGAAATTCTTATAAGCTCCAAAATTATTTTCTTTACACAGACAAACTTGCTTATTCAGGTTGATCAAGAAGGATCTGCTGGGGTACTTCTTCAATCCCAAAATTACAAAAAATATAAATTTATCAAAATATTGAAAAATCTTGAATACACAAGTTTCTAACTCATAAGCAATAAGTTCGAAATAAAAAAGTTTTAAGGACATCCTTTGATTTATTGAATTCTATTTTCCCCCTACAACTTTTTTATCATAAGTAAAAGACAGACTTAACAAAATTATATGTTTGAAAACTATAGAGTCCTGAAAGTTCTCACCCAATGTTGACTATGGTCTCTAAACAAAATCCCTAAGATTCTATGACTTTCGAAATACTCGCTTTTTATCAAAAATCAGGCAGGCTGCGTTCAGGCAGTAAAAATCTTCTTCTAAGCCTTCGATTTATCCCGTTCTATGACCATAACTTTCCTGTCTCTCTTTTAGTAATTATATCTTTGAAATGTATAGAGATTCCTGAAAGTTCTCACCCAATGTCGACTATGGTCTCTAAACGAAATCTGTAAGATTTTGTCTTATACTTATAAGTTCATAAGTCTAGCTAAAGACAGCACTAAAAATAACATAAAATAAATCCTTTTCACCCACGGAGCATTTTCGTCCATTTAAAATTCTATTCCAAATTTGTTTCAAAATAAAAACGCTTGCCACGCCTACAACTTGCTTATTAATAAGCAGCTGCCAAAGTAACCTTCACACCTACAACGTTTTTTTTTTTAAGGGTTCTTGGAACTAACTAAAGTGAAGGATTAAGGATAAAGCAAAGACATTGCGTTGACATTGACAACTGATAATCATGATGATGATGATAATGATGATGATTATGATAATGATGTTCCAAGAACTTACCGCCGGCTGAGGCAGAAGCGCGACTAGTTGCTGTTGTTGTTGTTGTTTTTTGGGGTCTTTGTAGCCGTTGCTGCTTTTGTTATTGTTGTTGTAGTTGTTGTTGCCTCGCAAGGTAATCCAAGGGTCCTTGCAGAGGCAAGGACAGACACGCCAAAGGCAATTTCTGGCAGTTCTTAAACAACTGTTTATTTGCTTTGTTTTTGCTGTTATTGTTGTTGTTTGTGTATTAGCGAGTTAACTCGGTCACACACACACACACACGCACATTAGTTAAGGATTACTTTGGATTTACACTGTAAAAAAAAGAGTAGACGAACAAACAAACGTAAAGGATAATGACAAAAAATTGAAATTTACGACCACACGCAACAAAAATTGAATGTGTGCCAAACGCAGCGGGCACGCCCGGCACCACACACACACTCCAACACACACACACCGCAAACACACACACACACGGACAGACTAAGCCACACGAACACACACACACACACGTAAACACAAACACAAAAATAAAGTATTTCCGTTCGCCATTTCCGATTTAACCGGCAAAAACAAAAAAGCGATTCAAAAACAATAAACAAAAACAAAAACAAAAAAACAAACAAACACAATTGAGCAATTATCAAATTTCCATAATTATATTAATGAGTAAATAATTAATGGCCGTTTTATTTATTATGCTTGCGGTTGTCCTTTGTTACTTTTGTTGCTTTTTGTTTCGTGCTTCTTCTTGTTGTTGTTTTTGTTGTTGTATATGCCTACCAAAAAAAAACAAAAAAAAATATTCTCATTTCCACTGTCTTTTTGTGTTTTTGATTCTTATTTATTGGCTGCGCTGCGCTGCTGCTGCTGCTGCTGCGTCCTTTTGCTCCGAATACCGCACGCAAACTGTGCAAATTTTGTAGCATCCTTTGCCTAAAAGGACTCTGAGAGAATCGGAGTTCGTTGTGTTTTGTTCGCTGCTGCTGCTGCTGCTGTGGTTGCTGCTGGCTGCTGCTGGCAGCGACTGCGCAGCAAACTTTTGGTTTGTGTCTCCGCTAAGCGGCGAAAAATGCTGCCAAATGCGGCAAATTGTCGTAATGCAGTAACACTTGGATTTGAAAATTTCACAATTACATTAATTATGGGAATTATTTATAATTAAAAATTAAGAAACTTTACCAATGAGTTTGTGCAATTTTTGTTTAAAATAATATAATAGAAACTACTAAAGCTTAGTAAACATTTTAACTATTATAACAAAATAAAACAATTTCTTCAAATTTTATTCCAGTCTGCACAGCGTCAGTGCGCCAAAACTTAAATATAATAGAAACCTAACACATTTACTTTAAAATACAAATTTATTTAACTTAGACACCAAAACATTAAGTTTAAAATATAAATTAATTCTACTTGGACGCGAAAAGTATTTTAAGCTGTAATTAAAATAAATATAAAATAAACGCACAATTTTGTGCAAGCAATAAAGCAATTTGTAGAGTTCTTTTAGCCGAGTTCCATTCCAGTCTACACAGCAAAGCTCCAAAGCGACTGTTAATGTTTAATGTTGGGTTTGAAACTTTGCATACTTTTAGGCAGCTTTTGAAGCTTTTTTTTCCATTGACAGCGGAAATAAGTTAAATTTTGGTTAATTTTGGTAAATCTATTAATTATCTGCTTCTGCTCTCCCTGACACCCAGTGAAGCATAAGGCCTCATTATTAATTATCATATTATTATTATTAATTATTAAACAATTTACTAACTTAAATTTATTTACTTTTTTTTTGGAGAAACTTAAATATTTTATTATATATCTTGAATCAAGGTAGTACGACAGTAATACACTGGGACCTTGACAACATTCAGGGTCCTGGAGGAATGCCTCCTTTCTCCACTCTCACAATGGGGTAACAATTGGGTTAAAATGTAATCATTTATGTACCTCCTAAAACACTTAAAATATAACTTAAACTTAACTTAACTTAAAATATATCCTCAACATTTTTTACTCACTTCCGTTGTAATATGAAGTCCAAAAATACTAAACTGTAGAAACTTGATTTCACATCGATTACACTGTCCTACAAAATTGAAAAAAATCAAAGAACTTTTCAAGTGACCTAGTGTACGTTGTAGGTCTTGACGAGTAGATCACGATAGTGCTTTTCAAAATTGTCTAACACCCCCAAAATCGGAAGTTATTGCTGGAAAATCAGTTTTTCGGGTACTGCGATCACTCCCACAATCACAACGTCGCCATTTTTCAACCGGTCGCAATATTTTAAACAAAACGAAATACAACAAATTTTGTTAAAAAATCGATTTTTTGGCCGATCGTTCCTATGGGAGCTATATGATATATTGTCAACCGATTTTGTTGAAATTTGGCACATTGCTTAAGTGCTCTAAAAAAAATTTCAAAACGCCAAATTTCAACAAAATCGGTTGACAATATATCATATGCTCCCATAGGAACGATCGGCCAAAAAATCGATTTTTTAACAAAATTTGTTGTATTTCGGTTGTTTTTCAAAATATTGCGACCAAATTTGGCACTTGTAAGTTTTTTATTGTTCTTAAGCATTATACCAAATTTGGTTACGATATCTTCATGAACAAACGAATTATCCATCTAAAACTTTTTTTTGGTCGATGGAATTTTAATTTCCTTGTTTACAATAAGCGTCGTAACTTAAACATTTATCGACCGATTTTAATAAACCATAACTTTTCTTGCTCGGAATTAATATTTCTTTAAGATTAAATGTAAAAAAGTAAAGGTATTTTAACAAAATGTTATATAAAAATGACTTCAAAGTGTGAAAATCGAAAAAAAAAAAAAGTGTAAATCTTAGATAACTTTTAAAAAATCTCGTAGTTGCTTTGTATAAAGTATAAACAAGTGTATATCATCTTCAAAGCTTGAATCTTCTTCTTTCCAAAATCGAAAATCGGTTGAAAAATGGCGACGTTGTGATTGTGGGAGTGATCGCAGTAACCGAAAAACGTTTTTTAAGCGATAACTTGCGATTTTGGGGGTGTTAGACAATTTTGAAACACACTATCGTGATCTACTCATCAAGACCTACAACGTACACTAGGTCGCTTGAAAGTTCTAAATCACTGTTGGACAGTGTTATTTATTATTACTATCGGGTGTAGAAATTTACTGCGACCCAAATGGACCTATTGTGCCCCATTTATGGCTCAGAGCTCTGCCAAAAGTCCTACGGCCTGCATGTTTTGCAGTATTTGGTTTGAACTTATGGTAACAACGATCTCCGGTGGTAGAACGTACATGCCCAGGAGCTTATTTCTTTTAACGGCGAGTGCCAGACATTCACATAATACATGCGAAGAAGTTCCTTCCTCCATGCTACAGAAGCGACATAGTCCACTCTCCATTATGCCAAATTTGTTTAAGTGGCTCGGGAGCCCACAATGTCCCGTCAGAGTATCCTTAAGGATTCTCACGGTGTTCTTCCCGTGAGTTACTACGACTTTGAACCTCTTACGGGTGTAGTTGGAGAAGAGTTTTTGACTGTTGAAGCCCTGATATCTGTGCCCAGTGAAGCAGTCGCTTGTTATTCGCCCTCTATTCTCAGTAGGTCCCGTACCACGGGGTTACCAATCTCACATAATGGTTCAGGAACGATTAGCGATTAGCGATGCCAGCTCATTTCCAGGAATGTTGTTATGTCCTGGAACCCATCTTATCGTGAGCTTATTCCTGGATCCCAATTTTTCCAGTGACTTTCTCAATTCTTTGACCAGCATTGATGTAATCTTGGCTTTACTTAACGCCTTTATTGCTGCTTGACTATCAGACAGGATGGAAATATTCTTGTCATGGTAGCTATTTTGCAGATTGAATTCTGTACATCTTCGAAGAGCACAGACTTTAGTTTGTGTGTACCTAGAGGTTCGTAATATTTGATCCTGGGTCCTGCTACCCCCAGGCCACTTTATGGATCAGGGAGTGATCCGTCTGTGTACTACTTTTTTGTATGTGGTTTCATAGAATGAACTGCCCCAAGAGAGGTCCAAGCCTCTTTTGTGCTGAGTTTGGTATCGAAGTTTTGATTGAATCTGTACTCAGCTAGCATTTCATCCCTTTTCTGCAGAAGCATTGGCAGGTCCTTTGCTAAAGCTGCAGCAACTTAAAAAAATCGCATAAGTTTTAAAAAAATAATTGAATGAAATATTAACTTTATTTTATTTATTTTTTTATTATTGTTATTAAGACAAAATCCTACATGGTTGACTAGAAAATGTTGCTTAAATATTGTGTAAAAATTTTCAAATCGATCGGATAAAAATTGTCTTAGTTATTCTCGAAGCCATTGGGACAAAAGTGGTTTCGAGAAAAAAGCGTTTAATGATTTAAAACTCACCCAAACGCCTGCCGGGATACCATGCGGAACAAAATTGTATTTTTTTTTAAGTCACTTCGGGAGATCATTTCTAACATAATTGTCAACGAATTTAGCTAAAAAATATCACTTGAGTGTTTAACAACCAAATCAACAGATGGCCCACCCTATATTGCGATCCATTAGGAATAGGCTTTCCATCTCTTTGTTCATTGCCCGGGTTCTACTGGCCTAGAGGTTTATCTGCAATCAGGTAATCTTTCACAGGTGTCACTCCTTAAGGGTTCCTCCGCCCACCCTTTCTTTACATATTTTACAAAAAAATTTAGGAAATTTTGTTGAATAAAATATTTAAGTTTTAAAAACGTCGCTAAGAAAAATTTAATTTTGCCTTTAACTTTTTCAGAAAAGCTTTCAATATTGTTATGGCTTTAGCGGTAAAAAAAGCGGTACAGAAAAGCAAGCAGTTTCAAGCAGTGTGAAAATGCATAGAATTGATATGCCATGTTTTGACTATATCCTAAAGCAGTGAAAAGTGATTTCGAATTTTTAAAATCGATTGTTAAGAATAGAATACAATATTTATGTGCAGGGTATCAGAATTGGAATTTTTACCATGCTTTGGCATTGTACATGTAGCAGATGTACTTAGTATATATATAAAAGGTAATATATGTACCTGTCAGAACATTTTTATCCGTTTTATTATGCAATAAGCGAACTCTATATATATTTTTTTTATATATATTCCGCATTATTTACCGTTGGTTATGTAATTTTTACGCTGTGGAATTTCAAAAAAGCAACGCCTCAAGCGACACTCCCCAGTTATATATATATATCTGATACCTGGTACCTACCTGTATTGTACATCTTGATAGTATTTAAGTATTTCAGGCCCGATCCGATCAGGCCGGCCGCTGCCAAGTGTTTTGTTGCCAATCTTGGTAACGTCTCTGCCAGTTTTTGATGTTGCTATTGTGGTTGTTGTTGTTGTTGTTGCTGTATAGGGTGTCATTTCTTGTTGTTGTTTGCTGTCTTTTGAATGCCTTTATTGTAATTTGTTCATTTGCATTTTGTTATTTTTCTTAATTTTTTATTTTTTTGACAAATTCACAATGAACATTTATTTACTGTACACCTGCGACTCCCACAGCCACAGTAAATACTTTAATTGAATTTCTTGTTGTTGTTGTTGTTGTCCATCTTGTGTTCTTTGTTATTTGTGTTTCTCTCGCTCTTCCCTCTTCTTCTTCACTTCCTCGGCTTGTCCTATTCTGTCATTGTTTCGTTTTGACATTTCATTATAATTTTTTTTTTAATTGTTGCCATGTGTGATTTTTAAGTGATTCACATGACTTTGCTTTGACCTCAAACACATTCATTCGATTTTGGTTAATTTTTTAAATTAATTTTAAGCCACTTTCTCTCTCTCTCTCTTTCTTCTATCCCACAAACCGTTAGTTTTTCCTAAATATGTTTTTCAATATTCACTAATTCGCAATATTCCTTAAATCACGAACTATGTTAGTTCTAACCTAATTATGAGTGTTTAACAACCAAATTAACTGATGGCCCACCCTATATTGCAAGCAATTGGGAATAGGCCTGCCATCTCTTAGAGGTTTATCAAGGTGTTTGGAAAACTTCAGAGTAAAATACTGTTTGAAAAATATGTAAAATTACTTTCGAATTTAACTCGAACCGAAACCTCTATACGTCACAAATATATTTTTAGGTTAAAACTTTTTAGTCGATAAACATTTAATCGAAGCTATGGCGATCGTCTAAATATGCGTAAATCGTTATAATGTGAGCCGATTTTTTTGAAAGTTTTGAAATAACAAAACGTTCTATGCCTTCAACATTCACGAAAATCTTTGTAGAAGTTGCAACCCTTTTTGGGAACATTTTAATACCAATTCTTAAGATTTCTTTGGGAATTCTGAACATAATTCTTTTTTCCGGATTATTATTATTTTTGCCATCAGTTGTCCTTGACTTTTTGGAATTCAAGATTTCTTTCGTCACCTGGCTTTACTAGCCTGGATACGGGCTTTAGTTTTCTAAGTAAAAAACTTTTTACTCGCGAATTTCGAAGAATAAAAATTATAAATGGAAGATGACGCTGCAGAGTCAAGACAGGCGCACTTATATATTTATGGAGTATTATTTCATTTGCTCAAGGCTCTTAAATGTGTTTATTATAATCATTTTGGTATAAGCGCCATAAGGACATAACGCCCTGCTTAAATTCTTGCCTCTGATAAACAGCCAATAATATTTTTCGATGCATTTTGTTATGAACAACCCTTGGTTTTCAAATATAGAGTATATTTGCAAGCTTTAAAAGGCTTGAGAATATTCATAGGCATCAACACAACTTGTGCTGTTGCTTGTGAAAAGCCCTTCGTGTAGCAAACTGTTGCAAACTTACACATCGCGTATGTCTATTAGCTTTTTAGTGTGTTTACATTTATCAAATCATTTAACGCACAATGAGGATATTAATTAATTCCAAATATTGAACAACTCTGGTTTTCGAATATCGAGTATATTTGCAAGCTTTAATAGTCTTGAAGGTATTCATTGGAAGCCGAAAAACTTGCACTGTTGCATATGGACAGCCCTGGTCTTGCATACGATTTTTTTTTTATTATTTATCTATTTATTTATATATACTAAAAAGAAACTTATATTTTACGTGTATCGGATGTTCTCATGAATGCGTCAATGAATTTCAAATCTGATGCAACGTGCTCCATGGCTGAATACGAGTGAAAACTGCAACTACCCTAAAAGTAACCAGTTGCGGAGGGGTTAAAAAATGCTGCAGCTTTGCAAAGCAATGTTCACACTAAGTCTGCTTGGCGCTCTTATTGTAAAGCAAAACATCTCTCAATTGCTCTCAAAACTAATTTTTAATAAAGGCCCAAAGAGAGTTCAAATATCTATATAAACAAAAGAAACTTATATTTTACGTGTTACAGATGTTCTCATGAACGCGTTGATGAATTTCAAATCTGATTTTTGCGTATGTTTGAGATTATCAATACGCAAGTTTAAGGCCTATTTTGATGTATTTGTGTGTATTGGTTCGTGAGATATACGCATTTTTGTGAATATCGGTTTTTGTTTGTATATTGCCATATATACAAAAACTGTCAATGTTCGAGGTCCAACATCGTTTCAATCATTGAGAACAGTGAATGGCGTATTGTGTGCAACGTATCGAGAGGCATGTCAAAAACTAATTTGTTGGAAAAGGATTTGCACCATATCAAATACATGTTCTATTTGCGATTATTTTGCCAACATGTTTTCCATCAAATCCACCTGAATTGTGGATAAAATATCAAGATTATGTATCAGAAAATATATATTGTTTCGAGCACGTCAAGCAAAACGTAATTCAGTGATGGAACTTACGCCGGAAGTTTACAATGAATCTTTATTCATATTGAAGATCTATGCTTGGCGATGGTTAATAAAGCATTAGGGCAATTGGGAACGCCGTGATGTATTTCAGTTGAAAGAAATGCAACGAATCAAATTAATTATCAATCTAATCGTCCTGACTGCCCAGGAACGTGAAGATCGCAATGAACGTGAAAGAATTCGGTTAAGACAGTCCCGTGAAGCGCGACATTCGACTAATAATGGTGCAATATTAAATCGAGCTGCAAACTAATCTAAAAATCTTATATTTTCCAGATAAGCGAACTAGAGAATCTTACGATGTTTATTCACTTTAAGAGAAAAAGTTTGGGCAGGACAATGTCTGTCGGGCTCATTAGTTTATTATATATTTGATCAAATGAAATTGGCAATAGCTTTCATTGATTTATATGATGATATTTCACCGAAAAACAATTCGCCCCCCTTGGTAAAGTCCTGGATCAGGATATCTGCAGCTGCAGTTCCTAGTCGAAGGTTATTCGTGATATACCGTGTGTAAATCAAATTGTAGAGTGTTGACAGGGTCTTACTACTTATAAACAATTTCGGTAATTTATTCCGCTTTTGGAAAAATTCCCCCCCCGGGGCCGCAGTTGAAGTTGGCATGCAAAAGCAACAACTGGACAGAGACAGAGATGAAGATGGAGACAGAGAGGCCGTCTTTAACGGCGACAGGTTGACATGAGCGCGATTTATGCGCAACTTTTCATGACTTTTCCACAGAGTTTTTTCCAGCTCTGTGCGCGTGTCGAGCATGTCGATGCGTCTGCCAAGCGATTAAGCCAAGACAGACCGAAAGACCGCGGGCCAGACCCCACCGAGAGTCACAGTTTTGGCCTAGGACTGACCAGTCGTCCAATCCGCAGGCAAATTGCAATTGAAACAGTAAACAGTAAACGGCAAACGGTTAAAAAAAAAAAAATGGAAAAAAAGAAAAAAAAGACGACTAAATGTTCAGTTATCTCTTTGGTCTAATCAATGCAATGCAGAAATTCCACTTGCCAAGCCCCAGGCGAGTCCAACTGGAATGTTTGACGATGATCAGTTGAGATCTTGAGACATGTTGCAACTTGGGTAGCAAATATTTTCACGCATCTATAGCAAAGTTTTGATACCCTTGATGTATAGAGAAATGATGCAGATGTGTCATAAGGGCTAGGGTTACCAAGTTGTACCAAAAGAAAAGCTTCACGTTGCGATTCTTCTGGATTTATGACGTCATGACGGCCTTGTTGCTAGCAGTCAGGCGTCATCTGAATAAGCCCACAAGAATTAATAATTAGATCCCCATAATCCCTCCTAAGAGCATCCACTCCGCACTTTCTTTGGAGAATGCTACAGCAGGGTATGCCACTGTCGGCTCCATAGCTCCGACTGAATCATATTTTTAATGACCAACTCGGATCGAAGCTGCTTCGGTTATGTAACGTGCATTGTGAAATGATTAAATGTGCAAATGAAATGTTTTATTAATTTTAGACAAACAATCAAATTATGAAAAAATTTTAAACTTTATTGGAGTTTCGATTTTATTTTTTTTTTTTTAGTGATTTGTTTATTATTTTTTATTTACATTTTGCTTTTGTGGCTTTTATTTATTTATGACACATTTATTTATTCGGTAAAAACTTTCTTGGCTACATAGAGACTTGACTGATTCACAATATCTGGAATTTTATGTAGCGGCTGACGGATGAGTTTCCTTCCATAGAGGTTTTTTGGGGTTAAAGGCTACAACGTCAACTACAACTTGTATTCCAGTCCAGGGAACCTAATTTTAACATCAATTAACAAAAATGAAAATAAAAGGAGTAAATAACTCCCATAGTGTCTTAAAGATTTTATCTTTTGTAGGCTTCAAATTGTAAATCTTCAAAATATTTAAGCGCACTAGTTTGGGTGAAGAATGTAAAAGTTTGTTGCGAACACTCCTGGGAACTTTGGACCGTTACCACCCTCTGGATTTATGACCTTTAAGGTATTCCAAGTTTTGTGGGTTTTCTGAATGCATTGAATCATCGTTTAACATACACCCGCCCTGTCTTCCAAGTCAATGTTAAGATCATTATCGGAGCTGCGACTACAATATTTCACTTTCATTTTTGTCATCGTTGCTTAATTTTTTTGACGCCTGTTCCCACTTTCCTACTACTACTACTAACTAGTATTCTGACAGTGACGTAGATTACACTTTTTTGGAGGGAGCAGGCCACTCCTTACGTAGTTACCCAACTTTTTACATTCGTAATATTTGTCGCTCCAGCTAATATGCGTTAAAAATTGAAATTTTGTCTATTTAATTTGTCCAGAATTTGTATGAGGAGTTGCTTGCAGGAGTCTCTTGCACTTTTTACTAAGTTCTCGTATTTCGCTTGCTCTATGTTAGTCATTACCTCAAAGCATATTTATTGAAATTATCCACATCATCAGTGTATCGATTTATTAGTTATCGATATAGCAGAGCTGAAGTATATGCTATTAATCTCTAAAAGTTCGAAATTCTGAGCGTTCCACTCTATTGTAATCTTCTGCTCCAGCTGCTTAAAATATTTTCCCTGAATCAAACCCCCAAAATTACACACCCTCTTTTTCATACATTTCCAAAAGTTCGAAATTCTGAGCTTTCCAATTTGGGACCCACTCTATAGTAATCTTCTTCTCCAGCTGTTTAAACTATTTTCATCGAATCAAAAGGTGACCCCCAAGATTGCCCACCCTCTTTTCTACGTCACTGAGACACGTACTATATAGTATAAATACCTTCCAGGCTGTTGTCGCCCATCATTTCACTTTCTTTTGAGTCATCTTTTTTTTAAACATATTTCTTTTGAACTCATCTTCTGTGCGCTTTTTTTTTCTTGTCTTCTTGTTGTCTTGCTTTTCTTGTTTTCTTCATCCATTTCATTCGCTTCTTTGTAAGTTTATTTATGTGGGTGCCGATTGCAACATCTCTGGGGGGGAACAATGCCAGAGCTTTGTCTAAGTTTTTCGATTTCGTCATCCGAGGCGGCCCACAATTAATGTATATTATTGTCGTTGTCGTTGTCGTCCGGGCCCAAAAAAGATGCCAGAAAAAAAGCTGAAAAAAACCAAAAATTATGTTTTATTTGTTACAGTAGAAATTGTTGAGCAAATATTTATTAACCTGACTGGGGAGCGCCTAATGAGTTGGGAGTGTAGGAGGAGGAATATCGAACCTGTCGAGAAATTGGTTTCATGTCGCTTTTTATTTGTAGATAGTAGTTGGTAAGTATGTTGTTGTTATTTGCACAATTGTTGAATCTTTCAAATGACTCGATGATGTTGATCCGTCGGTCGTAATGTCGATCTATTATTTGGCTATTTCGGCGTTGCCAATATTTGTCGTTTTGTTCGCATTTTTGTTGTATGAGTCAACTCCGTAGATTCCGTCTGTTGTCGGAACTTGGACGAAACGAACTTTCTTTTGTCTCTCGATTCGATTCTCGGCTGGCCATGGCAGTCACGTTCCTGTCTTGGCCTGAATTGGCAGCGAGTTCATTTGCTTAAGCCACTTTCGGCGGCCAAAAGGCAGTGCCATAAATTTTTAATAAATTTTCATTTCCCTGCAAGTTCAGTTTTTGCGTTTTTGTCCAAGTGAAAGTTTATTCAAGTTCAATTTCGAACTTGCTTCGTATTTTTTGGGCTACTCACTCGACAAGAGTCGAGAGAATAAAAGACTTAGAACACAAACTCTCGCACTTCACTCGAGATTCACGTAATTTTCAATGAACCGACGAACCACTCGAGATTTCACTCTCGTTTTCAATTTCGAAACCAGAAAACCAGAGTCGAGCTCAAAAAATATTGTGTACGAACAATAATAAACAACGCCTTACTAAAAAATAAAATATAATAATAAAAAAGAAATGAAAAGAAAAGAAAAAATTTAACTTGTAGCAAATGATTTCACTTTTATTAAGTAATTTCATCTTTGATCACAACAGAAGTCAGTCGGAGAGTCAGTCTAACAGTCAGTTCGTCATCTTATAAAGCTGACAAAAGACTGGCTCTTGGAACAATAAGAACCGCAGTTGACACTTGTCAGCTACAGATACAGCTACAGCTATAGATACAGATACAATTGTATCTGTAGCGCGTACTTAGTTAGCATTGGGGAAAGCATGCGGTAAACGGCAAATAACAAAAAAATCATAAAATTGCGGCAGGCGCTTAAGTCAAATGAGGTAGAATTGCAGATACCCTACCTACAACTCGTAATAACTCTTAATAACTTATTTCCTTGAACCGGCTTACGTCAAATCTTATTATGAAATTTCATTTTTCGACTTATCGATTTTTAATTTTTATACGAATAAAGATATTAACTTACATTTTTACCCATAAATAAAAAATGAGATGAGATAAAATATAAAATCTGAAAAAGAGGTTAATTTAAAAAAATTTCAGTTTTAGTCTTATCTTTGACAAGCCACAAGTGAACTTTGAGCGGAAAGACTTTAAAGCTACTAGAGATAGTTAAATGACATAATACAGTTTCATCTACAGATCTACAATTTTTTGATAATCACCAAAAATAAAGCATGGCAACGGTGTTTCTAAAAATAAAAAAACGGAGTTTTAGTAAGTTTGGCGACCTCTACCGCCTAAATTACGAACTTCTAGGTATACCTTCCATTGCATATAAAATTAAATATTCAATTTTGAACCTTTTATGCCTTAGAAATTTCTGTGTATGACTTATTGAATCTATACATAATAAAGAAACTTGTGTTTTACGTGTTCTCATGAACGCTCCATGGCTGCTTACGAGGGAAAACTGCAACTACCCTAAAAGTAACCAGTTGCGGACGGGTTCAAAAATTCTGTATCTTTGCTAAGCAACGTTCACACTGAGTCTGCTCAGCGCTCTTGTTGTAAAGCAAGACATCTCTCAATTGTTCTCAAAAATAATTTTTGGTAAAAGCTCAAAGAGAGTTAAAATATCTATATATACAAAAGAAACTTATACTTTACGTGTTACGGATGTTCTTATGGACACTTCAATGAATTTCAAATCTAATTTTTGCGTGTATTAGAGGTACTCAATACGGAGGTTTTAAGCCTATTGCGAAGTGTTTGTGTGTATTGGTTCATGAGATACGCATTTTTGTAAATATCGATTTTGGTGTGTATATTGCCATATATACAAAAACTGTCCATGTTCGAGGTCCAACATCGTTTCAATCATTGGGAACAGGGTATGCCGTCACCTAATCGATCAAAGCATTTCAATTGGAAGAAATAAAACGAATCTAATTAATTATCAATCTAATCGTAGATTGAAGATCGCAATGAACGTGAAAGAGTTCGGTTACGACAGACCCGTGAAGCGAGACATTCGACTAATTATGGTGCAAGTTTGAATCGAGCTGCAAACTAATCTAAAAATATTATATATTTCCAGATAAGCGAACTAGAGAATCTTACGATGTTTATTCACTTTAAGAGTTAAAGTTTGGGCAGGAAAAAGTCTGCCGGGCTCACTAGTTCTAGATAACGGAAACGGAAACGTGAAATTTATTATTTATTTTCAAATTTATCATAGAACACCAAGACGAGCATTCATATTAATTTTTAAATTATGATCCTTCCATTCTGAAGGATTTAGCTTATTTGTCAATTTTCAAGGTACTGTCTCCAATGGCCAAAACTTTTCACCAATATATATTATTATATTCTATATTACGATTATCTTCTTGATCCCAACTCTTGGAGATTTCCAAGATCTATTTACTGTGTATAGATGGACGAACGATCACGTCTAGTTGAAACCGGCACTAGGAGACGTAGAACACCAATATAAAATAAACATAGGTAAATTTTTCTGAGCTTACGAACAAACAGATCTAATTTTATATTAAAACTCTATAAAAAATATCTTACTTTTGATAGAAATTTGATTCGTAAGATTAGAAGGAATTTCAAGGAAACAGCAAAGTTGAACATGGAAAAAATAGATTTTCGGAACAAGCTCCATTCATACCAGGTTAGGACATCATTTTGTGGCAGACAACCAAACGACGACCATAATGAATGTACCATCATGGTGGACGCAACCAAGTAAGATACAAATATGTAGAGCTATGAGTTTCTAATTGGGGGACGACGCGACGGTGGAACGGAGGGCTATGATTTTGGGCCAGTCTATGGCAAGGGCATCTGGAAACCGAGAGAGATGCATGTGTACTGATAGGACAGAGGCCCAGATGCCTCAGAACGAAAATAATTTCGTGGCTGCACATTTGGAACAACAAAGCAGTGCCAAGCGAGACATTCAATCAAACTATGATGACAGTGAGGAAGATGATGATGATGATGACGATGACGATGAAGATGATGATGTGGTGGTTGGAGATGATGGCGATGATGGAGCTGGCTTGTGAGCAGGCAAACGGCAACTAGCTATTAAAATAAAAAAATAAAAGAGTAGTTGATAAAATCATAAAATAATGAGCCAATTTCAGGCCAGAGTAGATTTCTGTGTCTCCGGCAAAGAGTCGTTTTTGTGACCATTGACGATGACTCTCGATTTCCAGCACTTTCTTTGAGCTATATAAATTAATATCACAAGTAAAAATTCTAAATTGTTCACTGACGATTAGAGACAAATACGTGACAAGTTATCGGAAATGACTCGATGAAGACTATTTGAATATGTTTCTACGCTATCAAGTATGCCTCGTACCAGATCTAAGCCTCAAAAAAATGTAAGTGCAAAAATTCTATATCTTTCCCAAATAAAGTGAAATCAATATCTAAGTTTTCGAAGAGCTATAAGGTAATAATAAACTTTATAGTCTTATCAAACTTTCTGTTCCTTAAAAATTCTTTATCGTTCCAAGCTAATTGCTTTTACCCCTCTGAAAATAAAACAAAAACCACGCAAAAGTGAAAGCCCAATTACCGAATTCTCTAACGCAGAGTTTTTGTTTTGGTAGATCGTTTACAGTGGGCCACAAAAGTTTTCTCACTGCTGCCAGACGATTCTCACGCATTTGTCACTCACTGTTTTCGCCATCTGTTTTGTTGTCTAATTTCTTCTTTTCTTTTCATGTTTCTATAATTTTTATTTTTAATAAGATCGGTATGCCGGTAGGGGAAATCTTTAGCCATCAATTAGCCAGAGTGACCATCATAGCACACATAACTCTGGAATGACTTGAAATTTCAGAATTTCTGATCCATTTCAGGAAACCACTTGACAACTCTTTCCCGAATCCTTTAAGTACCGAAATTTAAAATTATAAGTAAATAATTGTGTAGCGGATACGAGTTTTTAGCATTTCTTACTTTTACTTTCTGATGTGGTGGTTAGTCAGGGGTTTTTTTTCTAATGATTTCGTTGAGATCGCCAGCTCTTAAGCGGAAGATACCTTAGATGGCTTTCCGCTTTAGTTTATAGTGTAACTAATAATAATACTTAAATTTCGAATACTGACTTTGCAAATCGGCTCAGTTTAAAATAAAAATTGGACTATTTTCTTAAAATGCTGTCAGCGATCTAATAAATAAATTAATAAATGAACGAGTGAATGAATGAGTGACTGGCTCTGCTCGCTTGCACTTCCAGGCCATTCGACACACATCTCGGTTCTGTGACAAAAATCCAAAAACAACAACTGCAACAAGTTGCACGACACTGCGCCAATCCCTCACAGCAGCTGCATCAAAATCAAAGAGATCAAAAAAAAAAGGAACATATCGAATATAAGATACTCTTACTAGCCGAATATGCGCTGCATGATCCGATTTCGACTAGCAGTTGGTAAGAAGGCTAGAGGCAGCAATCATGATGGGGAACGTGCAACCTCTCAGCCATATTGTCTATGGTGACTATGGAAGCGTAGAAGTTCAGATGTTCTTCTCTCCTTCTTATTCAATCCCCATTTGCTATTGGGCGTCAGGGTAGCCTCTGGATATCCATCTTCTCCAATAAGATCGGTCCCAGCTCTCTCTTCTCATCTCTTCCAGGGTTCTGCCCCTCATCCTTCCCACATCCTGGATGCGATTTCTCCAAATTTTTCGGGGTCTTCCTCTCGGTGCATTGCCTTCCGTTCTCATTTCCAGTACCTGTTTGGCTTTTCTTGACTCGTCCATACGATGTAAATGTCTGAACCATTTTAGCTGTCTCTCCTCGATCTCTTGTATAATCGACTTCTTCTTCAGATGTTCGCTTTTGATCATATCTCGGCCAGACTGCTCGGAGGATGCGACAACCCGACAACATGTCCCATTCTCTTTCCTATACAGCTCTAGCCATCTTCCGCAATTTTTTTTATACGTGCGTCACTTTTCACAGATTCTTTAGAAAATCGACTCTTTGGTAGTCCATTATGTTAAAAACGATGTTCCGAAGTGATTTTTGAAAAAAATAAAATATGTTCTCCACAAATAAGCTTTGGGTAACTCACAGCAGGTCGCTTCCGTTCAAAAACTTCTATCGCGTTTTCTTGAATTTACTTTTTTTCGAATAACTTTAGTCGTGAGCCTCAGCCTATTTTTATCGGATCAATTTAAAATTTCGCTACAATCTTTATAACATCATTTTCTGGTGAACCCCGTAGGATTTTTCATAGTAATACAAAAAATGTATCTTTTCAAATCAATGACGATGTAAAAACGCTGGTCCCTTCGAATATTAGTCCTTTCTTTTTAGTATTTTGGAAAAATTTATTTTTGTGGCTCAAAATATTTTTACCTACTTGGACTTTGAGTACAAAAAAAACATCGCATACCCAGAATTAGTTGATCTTCAATAAACAAAACTAAAAAAAATATTTAAAAATAAAATTAGGATGGATAAATAGCTGTGAACTAATACGTAACTCTAGAGGGATCCGGGACCAGCTTTACAAAAACAAAGTTGGAAAATTAGTATTAGTAAGAGAGCCTGGATTAACGATTAGGGACGCTCGAAAAGGCAAGTCGTGATGACTTAAACTAGAAAAAGAAGTGGTGCAGGACAATGATGAAGGGAGTTATAGCATGCAGCTGGAAATAGATCATACAAGGCAAAATTTGATTTATAGAATGTTGAGGTTTGATGAACCTTGTATATCTCCCACAGAGATGTCCAGACGTGGGAGCATTATGTGAGAAATAAAAGCAACAAGAGTTTTAAGCGGTTCAGGCCAACACTAGCCTCGGACCAAAAAGGAAACACAAGTTCAGGAAACGGCCAAGATAATTCTTATTATCATCGGAATAGCGGCCACGATAGCCCAGCGCCAGTGCACTAGACTATCATTCCAGAGGTTGTAGGTTCGAATCCCACGATAAGCATTATCATGCACTTTCGACTTTTCCTATTTCCCTGTCTCAGCTATATCCTTATCACTTACTCCCATTATAGGTATCACAAAGGGCCTGTTATTGGCATAAGTGAGTTGGGATGCTAACTGGTCATAATCATCGGAATAGATGATAGGAGATTGTTTTTGAGCGAAATATACAAAGCAGGCCTTCTAGTTAGCCTAGTCTAGAGTATTGGAAAGACGGCGGGAGACATCGAGCAATCATAATTTTAACTAATTTTGCAACTGGAAAGCAAGCGACAAGTGTTTTGAATGAACAAAGCTGACGCCGGCAGCGACGTCGACGCTGACGTTGACGTTGACAACAACGTGAAGATCGTCAACTTTGTCGACTGACTACAAACAACGACTATAGCGACGAATACAACGACTACAAATGACTTTCTCCCATGAGGCATGTCAACGACGCAAAGCCAAGCCAAGCCAAACCAAACCAAGCCCAAAGACGACGCATGGTTCAGTCCGCGAGAATCGCTGCTCTGTCGCTGGCGCTGCTGCTGCCGACGCGACGCTTCTCTGACCCACTTTGGTCAAAACGATTCCCAAATAAATTATCGACCCAAAATTTGTTGTTTTTCGTTGTTGTCGTCGTCGTCGTCTTGGTTGCTGTGCGTCTGAGCAGGTCGCTAATCGTCTCGTTCTCCGCCAAAATCCCAAACTTGCCGAAAGATCTTTTTATATTTCTCTTTTTTAACAAACAAAAAAAAAGATCGTAATGAGTAGGAAGCAACCAAATTTAAGCCACAAAATTTTATTTTTATTTGCATATTTTTAACCACCAAAGTGCGCTGCCGGCATTGTCCATAGTCCACAGTCCACTGGGGGACGGGGGAACGGAGCGAGCTTACGGTACGTCGCTATGCCTGGAATTTTTTAATTGAGTTTGCTTGACCAGAAAAACTTGGCCGCACACACAAAACAAGTTACAATAGCTCCCAAATAAAATACCTGGCCTATAGCTGGCTTGCGCAGTGGAGCATCTAATCCACTGTTAGCTGTAAACGCATCTAATGAATTAACTAAGGGGCTCCCCACCCCACCCCCAGGTAGAGAGCATATATCAAGTGTTTAGTTGGCGCAACAAAAAACCGTTGATTAAAGATCATTATAAGTTCGGACACAGTTAACGAGGCGCATCTTTAGTATTGGATGGAGGGGGGGCGGCTAGTTTCTTTTATTGGCTCGAAAGTGCGAAACCTGACAAAAACTTGGTCCAAGATCTTCAGAGAATAGCGAAGCGAGTTGCTACCTAAATAGATCTCTAAATGCCTTGTATTCAAGACACAAAAGACACAAAATTCAAATCGGTGTTACACACTACTATAGGTATATTATTATTATTCTTAGCTGTACACTCAAGTTATGGTAACAACGATCTCCGGTGGGAGAACGTATATGGCCAGGAGCTTGTTTTTTGCACCGGCGAGTGCCATACATTCACATAATACATGCGAAGAAGTTCCTTACTCCATGTTACAGAAGCGACATAGTCCACTATCCGCTATGCCAATTTTGTTTAAGTAGCTCCGGAGCCTACAATGTCTCGTCAGAGGTCCCTTAAGGATTCTCAAGGTGTTCTTCCTGTGAGTTATCATGACTTTGAACCTCTTACGGTTGCAGTTGGAGAGGAGAGTTTTCGACTGTTGAAGCCCTGGCATTGGGCACAGTGTAGCAGTCGCTTGTTATTCGCCTCTATTCTCAGTAGATCCCGTACCACGGGGTTAGCAATTCCACAGTATGGTTCAGGAACGATTAGCGGTGATGCTGCACCAGTTTATCTGACAGCTCATTTCCAGGAATGTTGTTATGTCCTGGAACCCATTTTATCGTGAGCTTATTCCTGGAGCCTAATTTAACCAGTGACGTTCCTAATTCTTTGACTCTCCTTGATGTGATCTAGGCTTTGCTTAATGCCTTACTACTATATATATGATATTGATACTGATACATAAAGGTCCACAGAACATCAAATATAAGAATGGTTTCTGGATCTGGAACGAAGATGAAGATTGTTTGGAACATCATCCGTACATAAGCTTCGAGCTTTGATGATCGTTTTATAATTTCGCTGGAGCATGTATTTAAACGCAATATGAACTGCGACGAAGAATACACATTTCGTGAGCACTTCATGCGCAAGGACACGTCAAACGATCCAGAGATCATAGAGATCCGTGACATACTCAATTTAGTCTTATTTTTGGCGCCGCAAGACTTTCTTTACGAAAAGTTTCTAAAGTTTGTGCATATGGAAGCT
Organism: Chymomyza amoena; assembly: GCA_037043745.1. Lineage (NCBI taxonomy): Eukaryota > Metazoa > Arthropoda > Insecta > Diptera > Drosophilidae > Chymomyza > Chymomyza amoena. Next base: position 110,202 of record JBAMAX010003308.1, read on the forward strand.
GTCTATGAATTTCTAGATTCACTTATTATATACTTTAAGTATTTCGTGGATATGGTTGAGTTTACTCTTATACGACGCGATCAGATTCTGCACTGCAGTCAAACACAGTCCCCGGATTCCCAGGAAACAAAACGCGTTTTCTCACGAAATCTAATTTGCTATCGCGTAATATTGGCACGCAATTATGTCACTATTTCACCCGCAGATGGACCTATGAAGGAGTTTCATCATGTGATGCTGATTGAAAGAATTTCACGCACGAAGAAGGATCGTGCCTTATACGAGCGACTTATGTCCGTAATTCTTCAGGTTGTTTGGATAGCTTTGCGCCGTCGTGCCTATGATGTCATCGAGATGGAAATGATACGACTCTTTTGCTCCGAGCATTTTGTGAAACGAGTGCCGGAAAAACTTAGGTTTGCGCACGTTGAGCGCGGTTTCCTATATGGCCGATTTTACAAGGTCGTCAATGTTAAAGACACCCTCTCCCACTTATGATGGAGCTCAAGCATATAACCAAGGAAGATCGACCTTTGTTGTGGATAGGACATGGCAAATATCGTGGTACGGACGAAACCATAGCTAAGATCGAACTGGAGTTTATAACCATAAACTCTAGGCTTCGTCTCATCGATGTCGATCATGGCATTCTGGGTCATCCGCAAAATATATACAATACATTGCTAGATGTAGATTTGCCAGCTAAACGTCGTCAGTGCTTTACGGAACAAAACGATCCCTATCATCTTGTTCGTCAAAGCTGATACTTTGAAAAAACGCACCCAGGCAAAGACTTACGAACACTTCTTCAACTTTGAGCCCACTGTAAATCTTCCACTTACCGATACAATGAAGAAGCAATGGACTCTACGTGACGATTTTATTGATTACTGCAAAGAACTCGATTTTGGTGAGGATATTGTCAAACGTGTGGAACGAGAAGTTGCAACCAAATCAACAGAGTCAAGTACATCAAAAATTGATCCAGAAGAATTCATAGCAATAGTAAAGAAGCACGCTGCTCTTAAACGGACTAAATCTATCAAGGAGTATACCTCGTCTCTGACTCTAAGAAAATCTTCTATTCAAGCTAAAAATGCAAAAGAAATAAGTTTTCGTTTTCCGTCAGTTTAACTTTGCTATTATAGTGGTTATAGTGTTCCAGTTACCTAAAAAATTATATTAAATACTTTTTAACACTTATATCTGGGCATTCAATCATATGTGGGTAAGGTTTTAGCTGTTTTTGGCAATATTTGGGGAAGGCGAAAGGATTCTTAGTCAGTGTAACCCGTAAGAAGCTCCTTTCCAGCAGGACGCGATCCACTTAATGTAGGTAAACTCTTAGAGGTAATGGTTTCATCGAATACTTTAGCCGCAAATAGAATTAATATTTCCATTGCTTTGGAACTATTGGAAACACGAGACGGGAGGACGTCTGTTCCTTTCTTCCGGCAAAGCTGCTGCTTACGACCAATTTTCGATTCTTCGTGCTGACGTCATAACTTTTCAAGTCACTGAAGGAAAGCAGCTTTTAGCTAACCCGAACATAGGCTCAATCAATCTATCCAGATCTTTTACATCTGTTAAACAACTAGACAATTGAGTATCATAATTCCAGATGCAGACATTAGAAGATGGAAATGGATATCCTAAGGATAACCATGAGATCATATCCCTAAATGCCTATCATGACCTGAGGTAGCGATTCAGCTATAACCCTACAATCCGTCTATCGGACGGTAATAACAGGAGATAAAAACAAAGCTTTAATCGCAGTTCCAAATAATCTCTGGTCTGGTCAAGTTTCTTGGATTGTCATTATTTGAACTAGTCCAAAAATGTTCTGTCAGCCTTCAAATGTGCCGTAAAATGTGCAAATCAACTCCGAATCCGACTCCGAATGCAATTTCGACTCCGAATCCAAGCCCAAATCCGACTCCGAATCCAAATCTGATTCCAAATCCAAAGAGTTCTTATCTTTAAGATTTAATTTAAAGGAATATCATTAATTATAGAAATGGAAACTAGGTATACCCTGTACCATATGGTAAAAAGGGTATATTAAGTTGCAATTTCCGATATTTGTCTTACTACCGTAGTTGGTTTTTTTTTTAGAACTTTTAAGCCCCACAAAACCGAATAAAAACTTTCTTTAGCAAACTGTGCCAAAACGAAATGAAATTATTTTTCATCTATGCATTATCTTTTTTTAGTACTCGAACTTAACCTGGCTTAAACACTCGTAAATGGTCAATCAACCTACATGCCCAAATGCTCTCTGCATATTATACGGTAAGTGCGGAATTTCTAAATAACAAAAAAAAATATCATTAATTTCTATAACGAACAAAAATAAAAATAAAAAATGAGAAAGTTGAAATATTTCAAGTACTCTTATCCGTAAATAAATGCAACGTACTGTGCCATGGTTCAAAGATATTGTACTTACTATACTTGGGCTATAAGCCCAGAGAGCACGTAGCTGCTCGTTGGCCAATAAAACTTGTCAAATTGGCAACACACTTGATATGATAATATTGGTAGATAGTGGGGATAGTTGGGAAGTCAGAGTCGAGTCAACCATTTAAGCCATGCCCAATATGCGTTTAGAATAATCAAATAGTTGATATTGACTCTTGGCCATAAAAAGTTGGCTTGCTTGAACTTTTGAACGGGGCTTATAACAAGCTGCCGTAGGTGTGTCTCTTCTTGTTGTTGTTGCTGTTGTTGTCATAATGCGATTTTCTCTTTTTTTTCGGAGTCCCAGCAAACGAAAGACTTAGGAAACGAACTTGAATGGTTAACTCGGCTCGCATTGAAGAAAGTGATTAACATTATTTTGGCCATGGTCAAGTGCATTGTGCATTCCTTTGCTTGTTTTGGTTTAGAGACGTAGTTTCTGGAAGTTGCCCCCTCTACCCATAAGTTAATAGATTTATGCAATGTAGCATGTTCGTTGCGAATTGTAAGCGCTGGTGATTGAAATAAGGTATATCGATAAGTTTTTTACTTACCGCCGGGCAGGTTTAATAAGGAGGATAACTATCTTTCGATTGAGAAATGATACATATTTTGTCTTTATGACTGTGTTAACTTGTCAGTTTTAGACCCATCTACTTTAAGAGCTTTTCGTTCTCTTTAAAATCAGTTTTCTATAATAAACTTTTTCTATTTTTTCTAATATGTTCCACCAAGTCGATACTAACAATAATATTTAAAATATTTGTACAAAATAAAAAACTGTTTTACCAAGTCGAGAATATATAAAATAATAATGCCAATAAGCTGCATTATATTGCTCAATTATAACCAGTTGTGAATTATAAGAAAGTGAATTAAGAATTAATCATATTCATCAGTGGCGGATTTAAGGCCCAGTGGGCAAAATTTCTTCGTTTTAGAACGTTGAAGATCGTTGACTCTCTTCAATGAACTCATTGTTCGTTCGGCGCTGGCAGTGCTGACGGAAAGGGCCAAGAATAAACGCAATAAACTGCAGCACTCCGTGAAGCTGCTGATCAAATTTTTTGAACGATGAAGTTTAAATATTGCAATGGACTATTCTTGGTAGAATCTTGTTCTTGTGAAAAATATATATCCGCAAAACCGATTAACTCATACTTCAGAGCAGTTGTAAAAAAAGTTGGATATTTCTCCATCAAATTGCACACATTTTTTCAAATTTTTTCTCTCCCATGTTTTTGAAGAATTCAGGTTTGAAAAAATCCGAAAAGTGAGTTTATCTCCTCAAAACCTTACCCAATGCGATATTTCCTGGCATTATTTTCGTTCGTCGTTGTCTAATGATCGGAAAATGCGGATTCTTCCATCCCATTGTTTCCCATTAAGATTTAGCTTTCGAAACGAAAGAATCATACTTGCTCTCCTCACGCAAGTTTTGCAAGTTCTTCATTACATTTTCGAGACAATTTTGGGACATCAAAAGATCAACTTCATTTTTCTGTAATTGCTCTTTAGCAATGTCAATGAATGATAGGACTGAATGTGAGGTTTTAGTAAAAATAGCCAATTGATTGCCGAAAGTAGAGAATTTGCGTCCATTATATCTTCTCCAGTAGCCTTTTCTCTCGATGTTTCTCGTTCCAAACAGTTGACAACACTGTCAAGATTTTGGATAATTGCTTCTACTGCTTTTAGCCGTGCAGACCAACAAGTATCACTCAAGCCACTGATGTGGAGTCTTCGTTTCTGTGACAGCGCTGCGCTTTCGATATCTTCCAATTGTACAACACACTGTTCATCTTGGGTCTCTCTTCGAAAGTTCAAGTTTCAATTCTTCCAGAAGTTGGATGCCGAAAGATTTTGTATTTTGAGAAAAATTTTTGCTTTTTTCCAAAAGATTTTCCCATCGCAGATGAGACTGCGAGAAGTAGTTGAAAATTCGCTGTAATGTTGCGAAAAACAGGTTTGATTGAAAGGCTGGCGAACCCAGGTGCCCCTTTAGAACGTTTTTGATAAGGCAGAAATATTTGACAAACTTTGAGAAAATCATATTTAGAAATTTGTAAATAACTGATTTATTACAAAAGCAATTTGATTTCATATTTAATTTACGATAGTTATCAAGTTTTAAATAACAAATAATTCCAAGTAAATATCGAACTTTATCTAAAAATATCATAGAATCTTAAAAAAATGATTTCAGTATAAAATTGGTGCTTTTTAAATTCGTATTTTGCCGATTCTTGTCAATTCCTAGTATTAGGGTTACTAGATGGTGAAAACATCGAAGAGCGAAACAGGAAACAGGTTAGAAAAATTGTTTAGAAAAAAATTAAACATATGATGCAACTAATCACGCGAAAAAAGCAAACATTTCTGCAAAAATATGAACACATGGTAACCCTATTTTGCCAACAATCGCTCAAAGAGCAACTAAACGAGACGCATTTAGCAAAGAGAGCGCTCTTCTTTGTCATTTTTTCGTTTACAGTGACTGTACTTTTTGCACCTGTCCACAACTAGTTACGTTCGAAGTACAGACTAACCTATTATGCGCCTTAAAGTCACTTTTGGTCTGCCATTTCTCTTAAAGATCGATATAAGACCAACTCAAAAATAGGCAAAAATTTAACTAACCAACTTTAGTAGGAATAACAAAAATAACAAACATTTTGGGTCATTAATTTATTTTTTTTTTTCTTTCTTTGAAAATATGATATATGATAGGAGAGGGGAGGGGAGAAGAGTAAACTATGGATATGGCTTTAAACGAGCGATTCCATTATTATGACATGGCCAACAACAAACAACTAGTTCGTTACCTGTTCGTTTGTCCATTCCCTCATTGGCGGGCGGGGAGCGGGGTGGTAGAGGACTGACTAGTCGAACCCATGTCCAGATCTACTTGCTCTGCTTTATCTTCTCCACTTTGTGCAATATGTTGTCATTGTTGTTTTTGCTTTTGTCGGAGCTGTTGTTATTATTTCTTACATAATCTCTGAATTCTGCTGGCCTCTTATTATACTTATAGAGCTGCCTACCCCTACCATTAGTGTCAAAGTTTTGACGCTGCAAAAAAATGAAAAATAAAATTAATTTTTGTAACCGCAAAAAAAGCTAAAAATAAAACAAAAATTTTAATACTTAAAATATTTTGCCAAGTCTGGCAAGATTTATCTACTATGTAAAATGGTGTTATGTAGGTACCAAGTATTTTTTTTTTTAGGTATCGTTTGTGGTACGCTATAATTTTGGAGGGGAGGGGAGTATTAGTTATGTGCAAAGGGATTTTAGATATCCCTAAAAGTTATTATTTATTCCTTGAAATATCACAAAAGAAAACTGAAAGACATAATGTATGACACTCCAGGTCGGAAGGATCCGAAAGGGCGGAAGTTTCTTGAGTAGGGGATTTTTTCCGATCGGGTTACTAGGCCAACGCAAACCACTTAGAGATCTGTGGGGCGACCGTGGTGGTAACAGAGTGGCTGGTTCCCTCCTATCATCCATATCTGGGAAGCTTTCCCCTATCGGATTACAAGCTTCCCCGAGAGATCTGTAATAGATAGCAGGTGAGGCAGAACACGGCACAGAAAGAAACACTTGTCCAACGGTTTATTAAAATCGTTTTAAGATTTCGGAAGCTATAGCCCAAAATGATCAAAAGTAAGGCTTCCTTCCTAGACTGCCATATAAAATATCTTTTTACTGCTTCGGAATACCACTCAAAACGTTGAAAAAATTTTTTAAGCTAAACCCAACGAATTGAAGAAATCTTATTAAAATCACAAAAATTATGCGATTACGTTTGTTGTTTTTAGTAATTATATTTGTAGAGTATATGACAGTCGGCCGAACGCGACGATAAACGTCCCACTTGGTTCATTTTGCTTAGTGTTTACCAAGATAACGATAAAGATTTACTTTCATTTCATGTTTGGCACAAACCAAATACAAAAATTACAAAACTTTTCACTTGATGGGTGGGGATTCATTTAGTCCACCACTGCCCAGTTCGGGAGTTACAGAGCACGGGCAGCCTGCCAAGCGATTAGGTCATAAGCGCGTATTGAATAATCTAGTTACTGGTAGTTAGTTAGACATACAAACCGACACAGTTGAGTAGTCTTACGATATTGTTTACAGGGATACGCCTAAGCTCTCCAATTAAATAACTAAATTTGTAGAGTCAGACCCCCATGCAATGGAAGTGCGTTTAGTTTCCTCAATTTAAGATTTCGACCATAGTATTACGGCATTGATAGATAGAGATGGCGATGATGATGATGATGGTGGTGCTCGGGGAAACTTGGTGGCTGGTGACTGGTGGCTATTCCTCCACAGCTCCCTCCGACATTTTTACAATCTAGCAAGCTTGCGACTCAGAACATTAATCTTGGCTTGAAGCTTGGCTCTTAGAAATTAAAAATAATAAAGCACTAAATAGAAAATGAAGCGCACGAAGCGCGTTGAAGATGAAGCTGGGACTGGGGGCTGGCACTGGAGCTCCAAGTCGGGGCCAATGCCGGGAACAACGGTGCAATCAACTAAATGAGTTTCATAAGGCATTACGAAGCTCTAGAGCATGGTGTTTTTAAGGGGCGTAGCGGCGCAAGCAGAGGCGGTGGAAACAAATGTAAGCAATTCGTTTTGGTCCGCTGCGGATCAAGTCGAGCAACTTGCAACCGGCAGCTGCCTGCCACCGAATTGTGGCAGAATGCTAATGCTAACTCCTCGTCGTCGTCGTCTGCCCGGGAGTAGAGTGGAGCAAACGATGCCACCGACGCGACGCGACGCGACGCAACAATTGCATGCGTCTTATTCAATTTATTTCCTAGTTGCTGCCCCCAGTGGTCAATGGGCAGTCACCACTTGTAGTCAGGTAGTCAGCCGGTAGTCAGTCAACAGTGAGGAGGAGGAGTGGGCGTTATGGTGCCGCACGTGGCGTCGGTAACCGTCGACGACCGCCAACAGAGTGCATCCTACAGAGCGTAACAATGGGCGGCACAGGCGCGCCCATCTAATGCTGCAGTGTCCGGGCTGCTGCTGCTCATATGTGGACTTGGAATCCACTGTAGCGGGAGTCGTCTCTACTATGTTGCATGTAATAACAATTACAATTACTCAATGCGGCTGCTTTGCTTTCTTCTTCTCCTTTGTTTTTGTGCAACATTTCAGAAGAACGGAGTATATTAGATTTTCCGGGTATCGAGGTTGATAATTTGAAGATTCACAATAAGATCACATAATAACTGATCATTAGTTTGTGTAAAGTTTTCTTTTATTCTTGGAAAAAAGGGGTAAAGCTAAAAAGAAAGATTGGATTCGATCTACCGTAATTTGAGAAGTCAGAATCTGCTAGATATAGTTTTTAGATAGAACTTTAATTATTCCCAACATTTTTAAGACAACAGTTATTTCAAGTCGTGGATTTTGGAGTCCTGCAATGTCAGAATTCCGTAGATTTAGTTTATCCTTAAATGCGATACTTTGACGGGATAAATTTGTATATTGATTTTTTATAGAATATAATTTTTCCTATTCCCAACATTTAAAAAACTTCAATGAATTCCAGTCGATGATTTCGGAGTGATACAATATCAGAATCCCGTAGATATTGCTTTTTCAAAAATGTGATAGAGTCATTCAAAGTCGAGAATTTTTGAGTCATCCTAACTCTACTTTTAATAGAGAGCATACTATCGAGTTCCTTTCGATATCCAATATTAATTTCGGAATCTTTCAAATCCATCCAGATCTCATTTATCCCCCGCTTCTTTCGAATTTGTTGGCAGGATTCCCAAACTTCCTATATAATATGGCTACATTTAGTTGAACTTCCATATGGATTCCATATCCACTGCTTAATAAAGAAAGTAGTTCCTTTCGAGATCCAATATTAATTTCGGAATCTTTCAAATCCATCCAGATACCATTTATCCCCACTCTTCTTTCGAATTTGTTGATTAGATTCCCAAACTTCCTATATAACTATAACACTTTATATAACTACAACTACAAACGTAATTGAAAAGCGGAACTCATCTTCGGTGCTCCGATCTCGCACATTTTTCACCACATTGTTGCTTCTTTGTTTTTGCGGCATTTTCTTATTAAATCTTTCACTCGAATAACTTTTGTTGCTTTGTTGCCCATTAAAAATAAAAAAATAATTTCCATTTTTTTTTATTTTTTATTATTAGCTAACAGTAAACGGTCCGTACTTGCGATGAAAGACACAACTCGACCAATAATGTTGAGCAATCATCGGATGGACTTGGAGAGAGACTCGAAGAGACTTGGCCAAACCACATTACATACATTCACAAATTGATCAATGGATCAAATTGATCGTCTTTTTTTTGGGACCTTTGCAACACTTTGTCCATGCCGCGTGTGGCGCTTCCAACCTTCCGGGCATATAAACGTGGCTTTTGATTTCATGATTTCCATTCCATTTACAATCAAATCTCTTCCAGCATTTTGCCAGCAAACTTGCCAAACTGGCCGCATATTTTCACAATGCCGAACAAGTTCAGTTTAGATCATCGGAATGGTATGAAAAACTGGTAGATCGCATCGACTGACTTCTTGCTCGACTAAACTGGCTGACTGGCTGGCTGGCTGACCAACTGCCTTTGAAATTGGGCGCCCATTTCTTCTGACGCCCCTCCCTACTCCGTCTACTACTGCTCCGTCGTAATCTGCTGCATTTTCTAGTTTTTTATTTGGTTGCTTTTTTTTTTTGCTTCACGTTCCAATTCTGCCATGGTTGGTGGTGCCCCTCCCCTCCCCCCACTAGCATCTTGCAACCTGCTGCGTCGACAACTCTGCACCACATAAACCAAACCCAAAAAAAAAATTTATTTTAAGAAAACCAGAAAGAAAAGCTGAACTAAAAGAACCAAGCGACCAATCTTACATACTCTAGCGATCCAATATCAGAACTTGTAGAACTCTCTATAGGAAACGGCTTCTTAATTCATTTCTATTGGAACTTTCGGTTTTCACTTTTACTTAAGTTTAGAAAGGTAAAAACTAGATTGTGTCAAGCGAAATATTTTCAAATATTTTCAAGTCCTCTTCTAACCATTTTTTTTAAAGGAAATGCAATTATACAATTTGGTTAAAAAAAAAATCTGTTTTATTTTACGACAAATTTGTGACGGTTCTGCAATTCGGAAAGAGAGATAATGTAGATCTGGATTCTTATCGATTTCGATGCACTAAATACGATTTCTGTACCAGAATTAGTCTAACGAATCTTGGTTCCATCATTACTTCAAAAAACCTCTCAACCTTTTTAACGGAACCGATTGTAAAATAATCCCAATAGCTCAGAAATCCCAAAATCATATATAGATCGAGATCTATGACCTATAGATTTTATGCAATTGTGATATTAATAATATTTTTTGGGGTATAATGGGAAGACGGGGTTGGTATAGGCATTCTGGAATTTAAGAATGTTAACAAGAAAGTGATGAACAAATTATAAAATAAGATTTTAGGTAATAAACCCGATTTAGTTACGATTATTTTACACTGAAAAAAATATTATAGGATAAATTTCCTAAATAAATAAGCGTGAGAAAATTTACAATTTTTAAATAAGATTTTTGTGATCTCAGAATAAATTATTAGACACAAAAATATCTAAGATAAGATAAGAATGGACCAAAAAAAAGTCTAAAAACTTGACGTCTTATTTTCAAGTTGAAATTTTCAATATTTTAAATCAAATTTTTGTGACTGATTTGAAAGAAATTTGATATTTACTTAAGATCAAAGCATCTAAAATGTACGATATAATAATAATAACAATAATATAATATATAATATAGTATATAATACATATATATAAGTTCAATTTGGAATTTCGCAAAATCTCTAACAAAAACGCATTTTACAAAATAAGTTTTGCGATGAAGGGTTTAGCGTTTAAGGAGTAAAAATTGTTGATACGAACCAGGGACTACAAAAAAATTCCTAAAGTCCACAAAAATCATTCCCCGACGAAAAGTTCTTAAATTTGAACATTTTTTAAAATAATTTTCGCAATTCTTCAAAGCTTTTATAATCACTTGTGAAGAACAGAGAATTAGAGCATAGGGAATACTTTTCGAAAGCAATTTTTTTGGTCTGTTGGTCTATGTAAGAAAACAGACTTGGCTACATCGAATTATTTATTTTGACATGCTGAATGTTCTAGAAGTTACATTCGGGATATTATTTGTGTTCTAAATTAATCATTCATTTGCCCAAAGCTTTTTAATTTTTTATACCCTGTACCATGGGGTATACTAGATTTGTGCAATGTATGTAACGTTCAGCAGAAGGCGTGGCAGACCCCAAGTCCTTTATACCAATATCGGGTAGCGATTGAGCCATGTCCATCCGTCCGTCTGTATGAACGCCTAGATCTCGCGGACTCGAAGAGCTAGAGACATTAAACTTTCACATTAGATCCCATATTATTCCTTAAGAATCAAGTTTATTTTATTTTTTTAATATCGGGTTTAAATTATATAGCTTCCATAGGGGTGTTTCAGACGACCTCGAAAAAAAATAAAAGTTTTAGATGAATAATTCGTTTGTTTATGAAGATATCGTAACCAAATTTGGTATTCGAAAGTTTTTTACAGCTCCCAAGCACTGTGCCAAATTTGATCTAAATCGATTGACTATATCATATAGCTTCCATAGGACCGATCGGCCAAATTAACTTTTTTTATACAAAATTCGCAATATTTCGTTTTTTAACAAAGATATAGTAACCAGATTTGGCATTCAGAATTTTTTTAAAGTACCCAAGTATTGTACCAAATTTGGACCAAATCCGTTGACTATATCCTATAGCTCCTATAAATCGCTTTTTGAATGAAATTTGTTGTGTTTCGTTTGTTTGCGAAGATATTGGAGCTAAATTTGGCACATGTCAGTTTTTTATAGGTCTTAAGCATTGCAGCAAATTTTATTAAAATCGGAAGACTATATCATATAGCTCCTATAGGACGAATCGGTTCAAAACACATTTTTTTGTACAAAATTTGTTGTGTTTCGATTGTTTGTAAAGATATTTGAAATAAATTCGGCTCTTTTTTAAGGTATTAAAGTACTGGTTGACTATATCATAAAGCTCCCATAGAAACGATCGGTCAAAATTCTGATTTTGGTTTTTATGAAGGAATCGGATTTTATTGCAAGCTAGCGGTACAGGGTATCCCAAAGTCGTCCGCGCCCGACTTTACGTACGCCATTTTTCAGGAATGACATTTTGAAATCTCTTAGCATCCAGGAGCAAGGTTACAGCCCAATTCATTTTTGTGAGTTTATTTCATCTTATAAACTAAGTTCCAAGAACATTCTTGGAATATCTGTACATACAGATAGTTGCAGCTATCTTTTCCAGCTCATAGAAGCACTATTGAGGGAGATCGCTTCTAATCCCATTTCTATAGATCAACACAATCTCCAGACTCAAGCCTTGATGGTATTCTAAATCAAGATACCTCTCTTACCCTTTGGTTTGTAGGGTATCAAAAAATTGATGTGACACATTTCTATTAAGCATGACACAATCGGGGCGAAGAGGCAACACAAATTTGTTGCAATCAATGGTGTTTAGATTTTGTTGTTATTGTTGTTGTTGTTGTAGTTGTTGTCATTGTCTTATAAACAGTACTACAAATTTACAATAACTGGGTTAAATGCAACAACAACAACAACAGCAATAACAATAACAACAACTGCAACAACATTATGACGACAAATGCAATTGCGGTAAGAGACATCAAACGGCAACTAACGGAGGGGACAAAAAACTGCAACAATAACAAAAAAAAAGAAAAAAAAATAAACTCGGTCACTTTGTTAAGTCATCTGTGGACGGACCCCAAGAAACCTGCAACTTTTATGTGGTTCTCCGTCGATGCGATGCGATGTTGCCCCAAAAGTGTCGCACTAGATTTGCATTAAAATGGTCAAAATTATGAATGCAACTGACCACCAACATCATCATCATCAGCATCATCATCATCAGTATTATATCAATATTTTAATGATAATTAACAAAGTGCCCCAATTTTGGATATATATTGTTAAGCTTTTATACTCTACAAATTAAATATCGGACCGGGGTAATCGCAATGGATGTAGTTTTCTTATGATCTCGACATTTTGTGTGTTTTTTTAATATTTAATTTTAAAATGTCAAAGAAATATTTTTCTCCTAAGGCCTAACTGCATAAGACGCTGGAAACTGCCCGCCCCCAAAAAAAAATGTTTCTTAAAATTGCAGTTTTAAACTTAACTTAATTTTAAAAAATGTGTTTTTCGTTTTTATACCCTGTACCGTATGGTACCAAGGGTATATTAAGTTTGTGCAAGCCGAAAATGTATGTAACATATAGAAGGAGACGTCGGAGACACCCCAAAGTTACCTAAAATATGATCAGGGTGAATAGAGAAGTCGATATACCCATGTCCGTCTGTCCGTCTGTCCGTCCGTCTAGAGTTAGAGCTAGAGTTACCAAACTTTCACATTAGATCCCATATTATTCCATAGGAGGCAAGTTTATTTTATTTTTTTGATATCGGGGATAAATTATATAGCTCCCACGGGGGTGTTTGAGACGACCTCGACAAAAAAAAAGCGTTTTAGATGAATAATTCGTTTGTTTATGAAGATATTGTAACCAAATTTGGTATTCGAAAGTTTTTTATAGTTCCCAATCACTGTACCAAATTTGATCAAAATCGGTTGACTATATCATATAGCTCCCATAGGACCGATCGGCCAAAATAACTTTTTTAAAGAAAAATTCGCTATATTTCGTTTTTTAATATAGATATCGTAACCAGATTTGGCGTTTGGAAATTTTTTAGACCACTTAAGCAATGTGCCAAATTTGAACAAAATCGGTTGACTATATCATATAGCTCCCATAGGTCCGATCTTTCAAAAAATCGATTTTTTAATAAAATTTGTTGTGTTTCGTTTGTTTGTTAAGATATTGGGACCAAATTTGACATTCGTGAGTATTTTATAGTTCCTAAGCACTGTACCAAATTTAATCCAAATCGTTTGACTAGATCATATAGCTCCCATAGGACCAATCGGTCTAAAAACACGTTTTTTATACAAAATTCGATGTGTTTTGTTTGTTTGTAAAGATATTTGAAATAAATTTGGCATTCATATATTTTTTAAGGTATTTAAGCACTTTGTCAAATTTTATTGAAATCGGTTGACTATATCATATAGCTCCCATAGGAACGATCGGTCAAAAAAAAATTTTTGCTTAAAAATTCTTCTGCTTTTGGTTTTTTGTGAAGAAATCGGACTTTATTACAAGCTAGTGGTACAGGGTATCCTAAAGTCGTCCGCGACCGACTTTACGTCCGCCATTTTTAAATATCTATCTATCTGTTGAAATTAATTAAATGTATTGAACTTAAGATGTTCCACGTAGCAGCAAAGGCATAAATCATGATCATCATTAAGACTTTAAATACACTAAGTCTATGCTATTGCTGGAAACCTCGAGAGTACATTCAAAATAATCCATATTAAGAGCTGCAAACCGATTAATAGCAACAAATTTATTTCACAACTGCAAAGGTTCGAGTAATTTCGGTATTGCTTATAATTCACAAGTCGTTTAAGCGTCATGTTTAAATAGGAATGAATTTATAAATTTCTTGCTTACAATTCACAAGTAGCTTAAGCGGGCGGTAGGTTAACCAAGCTTTTAAAAAACAATATTTATTTGGTATAAATTAATATTATTGTAGTGAGCAATTTATATATATTTGTATTGCATGGTATTTTTCATAGTTTCTTACGTATTTGTATAGTTATCAACTAAGGTTTACCCACTTTGATCTCTTGCAAACCACGTATATACAAAATCATGCCACCGTTTTGGGTCGATATTGAAGGCATTTAGTGGTCCAGAGCAAGACGTGGGAGCATAAAATATAAGATGTATCAATGACAAACTTAATTCAAAAACAATGTTAAAATATTTTTATTTTTCATATAGGTAAGAGAAAATCTATCGGACATAATCCGGATTTCGGAAATCCGTAGCAGTTCGGTAATTCAGCTACCAATAGTTGGTAACTATTGATGACTGAACTCCTTGGGAATTTGCTACAATTTGGGCACTGCCTTGCCCTCTCTGTCGCTTAGCGTCTTGAGCGGCATCTGCGCTTTAGTCTGACTACCGCCTGCGGTCGGTTTTATACCCCTGCCGATGTGGCAAGCCATGTTTTTCATTGATTTTTTAATATCCGTATTTTCATCTTCCGATTCGCGCTTAATCTGTTCTAATTTGGTTTGAAATTCATTAATCTGCTCATTCTCGTTGATATCATCTTGCACTTCGCGGTTTATATGATCTAAGGTTAGTGAGCCCGGTAGACGTTATCCTGCCCAAACTTTTTGAATACTCTTAAAGTGTTTAAATATCGTAAGATTCTCTAGTTAGCTTATCTAGACAATCATAAGATTTTTGGACTTGACTTTCATGGCCGCTCTCTAAAAAGCCATAGGGACGAACTAAAGTATTCTTAAGAGAGACTCCATTGAGACATGGTGCATTCTAAGGTATTTAGCAACATAACTATGGGACATTTTAGAACAGTCCAATTTGATGGAAGTTTCCTTTTCTCACTGCAAATTTAGTTTTTTCTGCTAGTTTACTACTATTTTCCATTCGGTTTAAAATCTCTCAAAAAAAACTCAACTGAGACTGTAGAAGTTAAGATGCGCTAGATTCATTTATTGCGATGTCTACTCTTCTTGCAATTGGCATGTCAGATGTGAATATAGCGTACAATACTGGAGCCAGCACACTATCTTGAGGAACTCCTCTAAGAATTTATGCTGGATGTTTCTTTCCAGGATTCGCACACGTAAAAGAAGAAAAAACCTTCATTAAAATCAACGAAGGCTGCGTAGACTGAGCATTGAAACTCTTTGCATTGCTCAAAGATGGTGCGAACTGTATTTATTAAGTCTATACCGGAACGGTTTAGTCGAAAACCAAATTGGTTTTCCCGGAGCGTACCTTCCATAGCAAGAGAGATGCGGTTCATAATCAGCGACGTTAGAATTTTGCTCGGGACCGAAAGAAGTGTTATCAGAGGGATAATTGTTGCAATCTGAAGCGTCACTTGTCTTGCGAATCTTTACAAGAATCCCTTCGTTCCAGTTTCTCGGAAGTATTTGGGCTCTCCATATCTAGCCAGCTGTTCGCTGTTGTATCAGGATCACACTTTAAAAACTCAGCACGAACAGCTAGAATTTCATTTTTCGTCGGTGTACCAAGGTGAAGCCCATGGAAGATTGGTAGCTCAGTCGGTGTCTTTGGATGTTCTTCGAAATCTTCTAAGCCCAGCGGGTTGTTAAAAGCTTTGCAAAAAAACACAGCCCAACATCGTAGTTGCTCTTCGTCATTTGTCAGAAGGCGACCGTCCTATGCCCGAATTGGTTTTTCCTTACGAAACCTTGATCCCGTTAGTACTCTTGTAACGGAATATAGCTTTCTAATATCCTGCATTCTCCCTGCCGTTTCTGCTTCTTGAGCTGAGATGTCAGCCCATTTTTTTCTTTTCTCGCCAAGCTGATATTTAAATTTGCTTTGAGAAAGCCTTAAATTGTCCGGTTAGGTTGACAGCCAATGTTAAATGATTACTGCCGCCTTTCTTAAACAATCTGCCAAGCATGATTACTCATCCATTTGGGACTGGCTCTGTTTCTGTCTAGGCCACACTTAATCTTAATCTAAGACTCTGTCGAATGCTTGCTGTACGTCATGAAAACCGCAGAGCAGCGAATCCGTTGATTATTCTATGACATTGTTCAATAGTTCCATGACCTTTTCTGAAGCCAAATGACGGCTAGTTCGTCTAGTACTGGTAGCAATCTTTTTAAAAGAAATTTTTCAACAATTTTCGAGAAAATTGCTAGCAAACTAGTCGGTCGATACGGTTTGTTCGGCTTCGGAATCATTGAGTAGGGTAGTAGTCCAGACCTGGCATAGCGTTGTAGATATGAGTTAATAGGCGGATGCAATTTTGACGAAGGTTTTTAATTGTTATCCCATCAATTTTGTCAAATCCTGGTGATTTATTATTGTTAATACATTTTTCCTGTTCCTCCATCTCAGAAATTGTAATTGTACGAATTGGTAAGCTCATCAGACAAGGTGTGTCCAAGAAGCTGTCAACAGCATTTTCTACATCTGAATCTCTCATTCCTTTAGGCTGAAATGTAGACTGTAAGAATTGTGCAAAAGCTTCAACCTTTTCCCTATCAGATCTGCACCAGGCTCCATTTGTTAGACAATGGATCAAGATTTCTGAGTTATTCAGCAATGGTCTCATTTGTTAGGTCGCCCAGTTTTCTCTTAAGGTCAGTCCCAGCTTTGTTATATCGGCTTTTGGCTGATGGCCATCGAGTTTCTTGAGACAACTTCTCAAAGGTTCAAGGCGCAATATTTTTCCAAGGCAGCTGACTTTTGCTACAAATAAACTCGAAGCTGCTTTAAAGAAATTCTTTCTAGAATTTACGTTATTTAAAATTTTTAATTATAAAGGGCATCCCATAGTCGTTAGACAGAATCCCAGCAGTACCATCATAATCATCTGCATATATAAACATTTTGTTGGTTGTTGGTTAACTGATCGCTGACCATTTGGCTTACTTTCATCGCTGGAGCATGGAAATTGTTGAACTGCGTTGATTTGTGGGCCACATTCGTTTGTTGCATGCAGTTATCGTTATCGTTATCGTTTTTGTTGCATTGTTGCACAATGTGGAAATTAATGTCAGTGTCTGTGGCACATTTGCCAAAAGAATTTATGCTGCTGAGATCTCTTTCTGTTTTTGTTCGCTTCTTGCGCTTTTGTTGTTGTTGTTGTTGTTGCTGTTGCAAGTTGCGTTCAATTTGGTGCAAAGGCAGTTGTTGCATAACCTGTATTAGTTGTTATTACCGTTTTAGCCGCATTTGAGTTGGCAACAGCAACAGCAAAAACAACAGCAAAAACAACTGCCACAAAAATGAATACACTTTACTTCCAGTACTTTCTTGCCACACACAGCAATTCACCGTCGAGATAGTCCACGATTGTCCGAGTAAGATCTTGGTCTGTCTGCGGGTCCACGGTGTCTCCACTGGGACATTCAGCTAATTTATTAGACTTTAATGAAATTTATTAAAGTTAATATTACGGATTAGACCCATTTCCATTTCCGTTCGTTGGAAAAAACATTCCATAAAAATATAGAACATTTATGTAGGATTTATGTCTAATTTATTACTTGACAAATTTTTAATATTTTTGAGGTTTATATTTTTTTTAATATGAGAAAATGAATGCAGATTAAAAAATCTTCACTTTGTACGATGACTGTCACTAGAACCAACATCTGTTTTTTTTTTTGGACATTGGAATCTAGAATATTGCATTTGTCTCTCATGAAATCTATTCGCATAAATTTCATTAATGCACCTTGAAAAATGCATTTAGATTTATGAGCAAAACCGTAAACCATTCGATAAGATAACAATTGATGATCGATGAACCTGGGAACGTAATTCCATAACCTGAAGCATCTATTAACGGTATTAGCTGGCCAGCTGCCAAAAAGAATCAAAACCAACCAGCGACAATAACAAGAGAGCCACTTACGAGCTGGGCACACCGACTACAGTATACCCTATGCCATGTTGAAGTCGCATGAATGTAATATGTTAACAAATACTGATTGCCTCGTTATAAAGAAAATTCGTATTTCTAATACGATTTATTTCACGAAATCAGTAATTTATGGAAATGATACTTTACTCGTAGCCATAGACAGAAACGGCATCAAAAATTTGATTTGGCAACACTGCTTTCTGTGACAACCGATTTAACATCTTAAGTTAAATCCATATCTTTTAAGGGAACAAGAAGATGCTAAATAATATATAGTATATTTCTAATTATCCTACAATCTTCGCTATTTAATCAATTATTCGTTTTAAGAGAAAAGCTACTTCTTTGCGTCATCTTCACTAAAAAATCCGCAATCACAGAAAAAATTAAAAAGTGATGATAAGAAGATTAAAATAAATAATAATATCTGGATGGGAAATGTTTCTCTTGTGAAGTATTTCGCGCATAATTACTTACAATTAGACGAATTGTGATTCTTCATTCCGATAGTCACAACTCCCTTGCAGGGTTTAGCGTAGGGTATAAACAGAAACAGTTCTGCTGCTGTTTGGCAAAGTCCAAGGCACTTGCTCGGCGGCGGCGGCGGCAGAGAGAACGACAAGTGTAAAGCGGCGGCAGCGACAGAGGCAGCGCGCAACAAGCTGGCAATGAAACTGGCGGCAGCCCACCAACAACAAGAACAACAACAACGAGCAGGCAGCAACAAACAGCAGGCACGCACATATTGCGCATGCGCCAAAAGACGACGACGACGACGCGTCGACGCGACGTTGGCATCGGCGCAGACGCAGACGCTGGCTAAGTGGCGGCAGCAACTTACAAGACCCTCAGCGCAGTGGCGTAAACTTTCAGTTGCTTCAGAGCTGCAGAAGACGACGGTTGGTTAAAAGTTACAAGCACTTTATAGAAAAGAAAAAACAAAAAAACACACAAAAAAGAAAGAAAAACAAAGCACAAGGCTTACGGCGAGAGAGAGTTTGACACAGCGAGAGAGCGTCCGCGCGTAGTGGTGTGCAGTGTTAAAAGTGAAAGAGCAGCTCGTTTCGTTTCGTAGCGCGTCGTTTTGTCTCGTTTCTTGCTTTCTTCGTACGAGCGCCGCCGCAGCGCTTCAAGCTTGGCGGCTGCTGTTGGCCGAGGCACTTTTATTTGCCATAGACCGCGCTCGGCAAAAGTAGCTCGTCGCGCATCGTCGTGCGTCGTTGGCGTGTTTTTTTTTTTGTTATTGTTGTTACTTTTTATTTGTTTATTATTGTTTTTGTTGCGATCCTTTGGGTTTCTCTTTTGTGTATGAGTGACATTTTAGCGGTACGCGGCGCGCAGTGCTAAACGTGCAAATTTTTTTTGTTGCTTTTTTTTTCAAGTGCTTAAAGGATATTCAGTTATATGCGTAAATACATACATACAGAGTATATACACACATGCATATGCGTGTGTGTGCATGCCAAAATCAAGTGCTAACAAGCGGCTCTGGGCCTTTTGCCTGCCGCTTTTGACGCGCGTCGTATAACGGTGACATACTTTTCAAGCGCTTCACCTGTACAACGGTTCTTGCGTTCAATCTCTCTCTCCCTCTCTCTCACTTTTTCTCTATTAAACTCTCTTTTGCAATAATATGGCTTATTCAATCCTTTTTCTCTTCACTTGATGACGCATGTAAAGTTTAAATCCATTTTTTTTTTTAGTTTGGCCTTTAGCATAACCAAACAAAACATAAAGAAAGAAAAAAAACGCAAAGAAAATCGCCGGCAGAGTGTGAACCCAAAATTGTGTTGACAACGGCACAAAAAAAGCATTAAAAAAAATAGAAATAGCCAAATTCTAAGAAAACGCAAACCAAACCAAAAACACAAAACAACGAATAAAGTCAAAACAAACAAAAAAAAGCCTGCAAAAGGCTGACGCGGCTACAACAACAGCAACAACAAAGCACAAAATGCAACGCATGCAGTTGAGCGGACGCCAGATGGCGCTGCTAATGCCGCTGAAGTTGCTGCTGCCGCTGCTGCTTCTGCTGACGTCACACAGTGGCAGCACTTTGGCGCAGAATATAGGTGAGTGTGTCAAGCAAAAAAAAAAAAACAACAACAAAAAAAAGCAACGAAAACAGCAAATAAAAAAAGAATTTGTAAACATTCGAGGCCTTGCCCGACCATGGAATACTCTAAACAAGAATTTGGTGGCATATTTTGGTGCCTTTTGGTCTACAGTTCTGCCAAACCAGTTTCTTGTATTGCAAATCTTAAATCCCCGCTCTGTACAGGGTATAAGAAGACGGCAGAGCTGAATGAGCTGAGCAGCAACAATATCTTCATGAAATCACTGACAGTTGTTTTCACAAGTGTTTTGTGTTGTTGTTGTTGCCACAAGTTGTGGCTGCTGCCTCAGCGCTGGCATTGTTTTCATCACCCGATTTGGAGTCGTCGCATTTTTAGGCGCACCTTAAACATTTTTGCATAGTATTTCCGGTTCTGGTAATGGTCGGCGCATGTTGACCGACTCTGGCGCAGCGTTGTAGCCCCCACCACACTGGTCCAACAGCAACAACAACAACAACAATAACAATATGAATAATAATAAATGTTTCGGTGTAGTATTTTGTAGTATATTATTATTTTCCCACGTAAATTAAGTCAGCAAGTAATGTCAAGTGCGGTACTGCGGCGGACTGGTCAACTTTTGTTGTTGGTGGCTTGTTGGTGTCGCCAACATTACAGTTACATACGAGGGCAGCTTGAAAAGTAATTGACCTAGCTTAAAATCGCCTAAAAGGCAGTTCAGCAGCAGTTCTAATCTTGCATAGACTTTAGCAGCTGTGGTTATGTAAAAAGTTTGTTTTAACAAGTGAAACTTGTTGTGACGGACAGTTTATGGTAAAGGGCTGGGCTTAAGGAAACAGGAAACACTTTTAAATTACTCAGTCAACAAGTCAACACAAAGACCGAGCCAAAGTACACAAATTCAGCGCCAACACTGTCCCAAAGTTAAGAGCTTCAAATAGAAAACCAATTAGACTTGGTCTAACACGTGGCCATAACATTTTGTCTTCTTAGAGAGCTCAGATTTCAGATTACTCATTATCCCACACATTTGTAAGTCCGTCCGCCTAGACAGGCGAGGCGCTGATTTAGATCTCTAATTGATGGTTTCCCTCTGCGTGCATTGGGTCTCATCTTCCTCTCATTTAGCTCAATACCTTTAATAATAGGTCACAAATCAATTTACATTTTATAAGACAAAAGCTATTTCTTTTTCCTGCCGCCGGTCTCTAGGTACGGACGGTCTAGGGGCATCCAAGTTTATGAACTTGGCGCTCACACGCAATTTCCACATTTGCGGCTGTCTCGGTTGAAAATGTTTGAAAATTTGTTCAATTTATGATAGTAAATTAATTTAAATTACCCACACTAAAAAGTTTCAAACTAAAAATTTTTGATGTTATTTTAAATAGCGGCTAACAAAGTTTCCCAGCAAAACTATAACAATAAATATGCACGCATGTTCGTTTAAGAAAAAGAGTTGGAAAATGTCAGTTTCCCCCCCAAGATGGTCGGTCAAGTTTTCACCCAATCTTGAGGTGCTGACTAGATTTATTTGCTTGGTATCGTACAATGTATGCTATAATAACAACGCATAAAAAAATGTAATTTATGAGTTACTAAAAATTTTACTACGAAATTAAATTATATGTACAATAAAAGTTTAATACACGTCTTGCGGGGCAGCAGCAGCAAACCACAAAAACAATCCCAAAAGCTCTGAAAGGTTGTACAAAAATGGGAAAGTTTTTTTTTTACACTCAGTTTTACAATATTTTTTCTTTTTTTGTTAAACATTTCGCGTTGACAATAAGAAAAGTAAAAGTGCAATGTACACACTGACAGACAGAGGGACAGACAGACAGAGGGACTCACTCTTTCGAATACCTCGAGAAACAGGTAAAGAAACATCATAAGTCATTTGTTGTTACCAGCAAGCTTTTGTTATTGTTATTGTTGTCTTCGCACTGCGAAAAGCATTTTATGATTCGACGACGACGAACAAAAGCCACAAAAAAAAATGAAGAAGAAAAATCAAAATATTCAGAGCAACGAAGTTGGCATACCCTGACAGATCTATGAAAGAAGTTAGCAGGATATCTCTGAAACTCGCTCAGTAATCCCATTTGATAAATTTACAAGAAGTAACACAAGAATGTCTTCGAATCTTCGAGATTTAGTTAGATCACAAAATGTGATTAGGATGCATACAAACAGCATCAATCATCACATACTCTATAAGCAACGAAGTTGGCATACCCTGACAGATCTATGAAAGAAGTAAGCAGGATATCTCTGAAACTCGCTCAGTAATCCCATTTGATAAATTTACAAGAAGTAACACAAGAACGTCTTCGAATCGTTGAGATTTAGTTAGATCACAAAATGTGATTAGGATGCATACAAACAGCATCAATCAACACATACTCTATAAGCAACGAAGTTGGCATACCCTGACAGATCTATGAAAGAAGTTAGCAGGATATCTCTGAAACTCTCTCAGTAATCCCATTTGACAAATTTACAAGAAGTAACACAAGAACGTCTTCGAATCTTCGAGATTTAGTTAGATCACAAAATGTGATTAGGATGCATACAAACAGCATCAATCATCACATACTCTATAAGCAACGAAGTTGGCATACCCTGACAGATCTATGAAAGAAGTTAGCAGGATATCTCTGAAACTCTCTCAGTAATCCCATTTGACAAATTTACAAGAAGTAACACAAGAATGTCTTCGAATCTTCGAGATTTAGTTAGATCACAAAATGTGATTAGGATGCATACAAACAGCATCAATCATCACATACTCTATAAGCAACGAAGTTGGCATACCCTGACAGATCTATGAAAGAAGTTAGCAGGATATCTCTGAAACTCGCTCAGTAATCCCATTTGACAAATTTACAAGAAGTAACACAAGAACGTCTTCGAATCTTCGAGATTTAGTTAGATCACAAAATCTGACAGCATCAACTGTATACTCTATAAATACGTACTTAACATTATTGTTATTATTATAACTTTAATATCTGGTTTATTAGCTGCTGAAAAATGTTGGGCTAATGATATGGCAAATATCTATATATAGTATAGGTAATAATTATGTGCTGCGGTTTGGTTTGGTTTGGATACATTAAGGAAGCGCGGCAAACAGTTGCAAGATACACGGAACACACACACACACAGATACACACACATACACATGAACCAATTATAAGCAAATTTTAACCATATATGAAGAAATAAATGATTAGTTATGTTTGTGCAACCTCCTCTCATCATACACAGGGCCAATTTGGCTTAAAGCTCTTTGCAGCAACTCTCTTAATGAGCCAACACGCAACATGATCGTACTATGTGCTCCTAGTACATATGTATTAAGACTCTCATACAGAGCGTAGGTATATAATGCAGCAGCAGCAAAGACTCCAGCCAGCGGCAAAGACTCTCCAAGTCTCTTGAGATATAATGCAATCGAGCAAACGAGAGAGAGCGCATCAAATGCGCGCGCATGCGTGTAAAATAAAATATAAAATTATGTACATACATACATATTTATATATGTATATATGTAGCAGTATATACAAAATACAACAACAACTGTGCATTTTTTGCGGCTGCTGCATTTTACATAAGCATTTTACAATAAGGAAATAGGAAGCCGCGGCTGCTGCTACCAACGACAGTGGTTATCAATTTTCAATGCTGAGCCTGAGATTTGAGGGCGTGGTGCAGGAAGACTTTGGCTGCATTGGGGTGGGGTGGATTATGGGGTGAGCAGCCTCGACGCGAAATCATTTAAATGAGAGCAAGCTAAAAAGTCAACGATCTAAGTACCTATCTATATAGCAATTTTTACAAGATAATCCAAATGTATTCCAAAATAATCCATGTTCATAACGTTGTGAATTTCTAGAGCCTGGCTAAAAGTCAGGTTAGGTTAGATTAGACTTTACCAAATAATCGTTGCAGAGATTCTTATAGTCATTTGATTGCAATTTTAAAGAAAAATATTTTCATTTATATAATCTTTTAGAAATTCCATTTTTTAAATCTATTTTTAATTTTGAGCGTATTTTTTATTGACTAAATGTTACAAATATCAAAGAAATGTCTAACAGTGCTTGAGAACTATAAAAAAGTCAGATATTCGTCGATTTTCGCAATATTTTGTGATGTTTCAAAAATGGATTCCTCGACCCCAAAAAACCCCAAATATGATTTGACTAAATGAAAAATAGCGGTTTTTGGTCTTGTCCAAGTCGATTTTTGAATATTTTGAAAAAATACTTTTTTAAAAAAGTGATCAACTCGAAATTTATTTTAGACCTAAAGTTTCTTGGGCATAGTTGCTTGGAATGGCCCAAAGAATCAAAATCACAATGAATCTTTAAACCGAAAAAAATTGATCCACCCTAGTGTGCATATATTCGACTCATTCTCAAAAATCTTCGCACTATCATCTTTCAATCAAATTCAGCTGTCAATGACTTATATTAGATGGAACATCGAAGTATTTTAATTTATTTCTAAATATTCTCAATTTAAACAAGTTTTCAAAATTTGAAAAAAAAAAAAAAGTCCTTAAATACAGAGTCACATACATTGTGACAAAAAGAAATTAATTTTTTTGCGATATTTGTGATGTGGTGCATCGTGAGTACGTTCCAGAGGGACAAACGGTCAATAAAGAGTATTATGTGACTGTTTTGAGACGTTTGTTTGAACGGGTCCGGGTCGAATACGACCGGAATTGCGGGCAGACAATTCGTGGATTTTGCACGACGATAACACGCCATCTCATCGAGCCACGATTATGAACTCATATAAGGCAAAACACTCGATAAATACTATCGACCAGGCACCGTACAGTCAAAATCTGGCCCCGTATGACTTTTTCCTCTCCACACTCCATACCGACCACAAAACAGAATTTCACTAGAAAACTGAACGCCATTCCGGCCAACGCTTATAAAAAATGTTTCGAAGATTGGAGGAATGTGACGTTGGCATATGTGTATTGCTTCAGAAGGGGCATATTTTGAAAGAGCCAAAGATTAACTATATAGAAACTCCGGAAACTTTGTCACAATGTGTAAGACATTATTTGAGGGTTCTTTGAAATCCAGGGTTAAGCACGGCTAATCGTTTTTCATAGGTTTTACTTTATTTATTGGCACTTTGTCCGAAATATTAATATAATTACAATCTGCATTATATAAGGCTTGTAGCTCAAAGCAACGTAGGCCTTCAGGCGGATTTTATCACATATTTTTCAAATTTGATAAGTCTTAGAATAATGTTTAGTTTTATCGATACAAAATTTGTTGTCTATATGGGTCTGATAAGCGCCTTTAGGTTGAAGGATTTTGCTGGTTTTCTAGGCCCTAGTATAAGGCGGCAGTATAATGGCGCACTTAATCATTTTGGAATACTCATCAAAATTTAGATACACTTTGAAATACTTATTTTTGTCAATTTCGTAAGTGCTTATGAATGTTGAAATGCGATTATCGTCACCTGATTCCGTAGGTCTTAGCTGCTTAGTACTCATTAACGAATATGAAAAACGCCAAACTTTCGGCTAAACTAAGTCACCCAAACTTTTTCATTGACCGAGATATAATTACTATAAGCCAAAAAATGTTGCAATCATTTTCATGGTTTCTCAAAGTGTGCACACTCTCTTACTACCCATCAAGATATATTATCATCTGACAACAAAAAACTATAAAAAAAAATGTTAACTTGAACCAAAATAAAAACAAATTAAGTTAAAAAAAAAGAAAAATAAAAAGATGTAAATTATTTGAAGCTCGCTTTTTACGCAATTTCGAGGTATTTTTGTGTAAGGCATTTTCGTTGTTACTTTTAATTTTTTTTTTAGTCTTTTATTTTCGGTTTTGTGGCTCTTCTGCCTTTAAAATTAATTTCAATTGTGCAGCACTTGAAACTATTTTTTGTTTTAAACTTTTATTTGTTGTTGTTTTTGTTTTTGGGGCACGTAGGCGAGGGCCTTAAGCAATAGCAAAAGTAACCTTCAATTGCGCTGGGCGCCGCATGTTTTATTCAAGACTCGAGATTGGAGACTTTGAGAGATCTCACAACTGAGATCTGAGTTGAGGCCAATGAGACATTGTCGTGGTCGTCGTCGTCGTCGTCGTTATCGTCGATAAGTGGCATGCATAAATTTCAATTAATTTGCGCATAAACTTGCCACGTAATGCTTGACTTGAATCTGGGAATTGGCAATAAAAAATAAACTTGATTTCCATCTCATTAGCATGGACATCTATTTTCTCAGACCCGGGGACCAAAACACAGCTGCAACTATTCAAGTCCACGTCCAAGTTGTTGTTAATGTTTGCTATTTTATTTTTAATAGCCATAAGTAGTAGCTAAATATTTTGTACAAACTTTTCACAAACACACTTACATAGTATCTGTATCTGTGTAAGTATCTGTGTGTGTACTCTATATGTGTAAAAGAAATGTAACTGCAACATTGCAACTTTCGCGTTCGTTGTCCAAGTCATTTGAGTTGACGCCTTGTGAAATCTTTTTTTTTTCTCTCAAATTGTAATAGTTTGTGTGTGTTTGTTGTTTGTTTGTCGCTCGGTGAAATGCCAGCAAAAGTGAAACTCATAGATAATAAATACCATATGATATTGTTTGTTATAAGCAGCGTATTTAAATGACATCTAAACGACTGTAAACTATCGCGTGGTAGCTCCAAAAACGTAGCCGTAACCTGTGCCAAAGCCAGCCGAGGAATTCCAGAGGCATTCCGAATTTCATTCACGTCTTGGAATTGTGACTGAAAAGTTAAGTTTATAAGAAAGGTCGATTACCGTCAACAGAATGTAGTCGCTTTCTAATTTTTGGATTCTGACACGCAATATTTTCGATTACTTAATGAGTTATCGATAAACAAGAACAATAAGCAATTCGAAAAATCAGAAAAAGCATATAGTGAGCACAGAATTCTGTAAAGATGTTCGATTTGGAACCAAATCTCTAATAAAAACAAATATCACCGATCATCCCTATTCTAAAGTGTTATCGATTTTCGTATATCACATATAAATATCATCGACAAAGATTTAGAAACTTGTTGGAATTTGCATTTAATTGCCTGCGTCTGTTTTGGACTAAACTATATATCTAGATTTTTATCAAAGAAAATCATACAAATTTACTTTAATAAATATTGCTTAAGCTGACTGATCCGATCCCCTGTACCCCATCTAAAAAAAAAAAGCATATACGGGGACATAGAAATCTCTAGAGATGTACGATTTGGAACCAAATCTCTAGTAATAACCATAGGGGAAAAAAACATAGCCGATCATCCTTATTCGAAAGTGTTACCGATTTTCGCATACCATTTTTCATACATATGTAAATATCATCGATGAAGATTTATAAATTAGCTTGGAACGTGATTTTTTTTGGCATTTATTTGATGAAAGATAAAGTTACAAATATACTTTAATAAATATTGCTTAAGCTGACTGATCCGATCCGATCCGATCCGATCCCCTGTAGCCCCATCTACGCCACTGTACGAGAATACTTGAATGTTTTCAACTTTTTTTGTTACCAACTTGATTTTGAAGCTTTCAAATAGCAACAAAAACAAATGCAATAATGACAGCAGACAACTGCTTGGCTAAAACTCCTAACAATTACAAGACACGAAGTCTCGTGACTCACGCATTCCAAATTAAACAATATAAATGTATTTAAAGAATATTGACAAAGATCTTAGATTGGACTTTATAATCGTATCTTTAGAAAGAATTAATTATATATATATAAAGTAATATTCAAGAGTTCCCTTGAGAAGCTAGAGAAGAGCGCTGCCCTTTGTTTCTCAAAAAGTCTTACCAATTACAGACCATTCAATTGATTTTTTATAATATCTCAATAATGAAATCATTCAAGCCTTAAATAACTTCAACTTGCACATATAGTTATATACTTATGTATAGCTATGTACATATGTACTATATACATACTTGTCAGTCTCACTGTCCGTCCGTCCATATTGCAGAGTTGCAAGTTGGAGCCTATGGCCAATGTGGTACGCCGCTAATTGCAAGTGCTCTGTTCCACGAACGGGAACGGGAACGTGTATATGGATAGTATTGGATGTGGACGTGGTTGGTGTTTGTGGACATGGATGTGGATGTGGTGGATGTGGACGCATGGAAATTGCACTTTACGCGGTTGTCTGTCTAGGCTGCTATTGTTGTTGTTTTCATTGCTCTTTCCAAACGTTGGTGTTGTTGTTGTGATTTTTTTCGCCTTGCTTTTGTTCCGTAAGTGCTTGGCGCCATCGTCGTCGCCTTTGCACAAGTTCAATGCACCATGACAATGATGACGTATGGGTTTAGCGCAGCTCCAAGATATGAAAACACTTTTCATGTAGTTCGATCGACAAGGGGGGGGAATGCTCTCCGAACGAAGTTGTATAAAAAATTGAAAGAGCTCTCCAAATTTTAACTCTTTTTCCATCCATTGAAATCTCTGAAAATATTGGAATAAAGTTATTTCTCTATGCGCAATAATTTTCGAGCTGATTGCAATCTTGTTGTCTGGTCACACTGCCAACTAACTGATCAGCTCGGAAATCTGGCTGCATCCAGAAGTGGCCCAACCACAATGCCAGCCATTTACAGTTAAACAACCATAGCAGCTACAACAACAACAACAACAAATTAAACAAGCTTTACAGTTATGTCAAACACTTGCTACACTTTAGCTGGTCCATTGTCTCTGACAGCATTTAAAGAATTTCCTTTGACTTGGCTTGAACACTGCTCCACTTGGTGCACCGCTCCTTCCACCGTCCACCTTCCACTCCAGCTCCAGCTCCAGCTCACACAATCTGACATTTTTACACCGTGTCTGGCCTAGACTTATGCAAGCTGGAAGCTGCGCGCCAGGTCTTGAGTTCGACATTGGATTACACGCAACAACAACAACAACAGCAACAACAATAGGAAAGCAGAGCCAGAGAGTTGGTGCATCATAAAATAGAGATCTATGCGATTTCATAATAAATAAAATAATAAAAGCCAGCGGTAAATACCGGAAAAGAGAGACAAAAAGATACAAAAATCGAAAAATATTTTTTACAGTACGAAAAAATGCTTTCCTCAATAGTTTCTTTTGTTTTTT
The DNA here is from genome assembly GCA_037043745.1 of Chymomyza amoena. Lineage (NCBI taxonomy): Eukaryota > Metazoa > Arthropoda > Insecta > Diptera > Drosophilidae > Chymomyza > Chymomyza amoena. Next base: position 139,628 of record JBAMAX010003308.1, read on the forward strand.
TCTTCATTTTATTTAGTGACAAATCTAACGAAACAAGTTTGGTTTGAGTTACAAATGTATCTGATAGATACTACATCGTCGAGTTGAGAGCAACGCTAGATTGGGAGAAAGGTAGCCAACAATAACAACAACAACTCTTTTGATATATGCATGGATATTCCAGTCAGGTTCTTGACTTGATAGCTCGTCCCAAAATAGAGTCTAACCAACATTCATTTCAGATTATTATAAATTGTTGCCCCTCAAACATAATTTATACTTATGATGATTTTTAACGTTTTGTTTCTATTTTTATATCCATTTTTGTAAAAAAAAGCAATTTAAAAGCTGCCAGAGTACAAAATTTCTAAACCAGCAAAAATGTTGCCATATAAAATTATTTTGCGGCTTGTGCCACAAAAAATACAAACCACAAAAATGCCATTAATATTGGCAAAAAACAAAAAAAAAAACGCTTTCAAACTCAAAATGATGCTAGCCTACAATAACAACAACTAATAAATTTCGCATCTAACATTGAAAACGATCACAAGAGACAACAACAGCAGCAGCAACAACAACAAATTACAAAAATTTGATAAAGCTTTGAGGGCACTAGAGCGACCATTGAATACCCTACAGATTAGCAAATGTGTAGAAATGATTTGAGAGAACTTTTGTTTATTAAGCTCACATAGTTACAAGTCGGATGGGGACATTATTTTATTTCGGGAGGTCCTGAATTTCCGAAAGTTTTCTTCCAAATCGGAACTTTAAATTTATAGCTACGGCTTAAGCTTGGTATGGACATCATTTGTAACATAATTATCTACTATTTAGCTGAAAAAATCGTGTTGTCGTTATAACGTGAAATAAGCACCTCCAAGTCCTCTGTGCTGGCTGCCGTAGCAGGCGGATTGACCAATAATTGTTGGGTAACCCTTGGAGACATGTTTCCATAGTTGTTTTGTTCCATGTTATTCTGACAACTTTTATGAGAATCAATGAGTGATGGGTTCAAAGATTCTTTAGTTAGAATCCGCCCCTGATATGGGAAAACAGACGCTTACCTGATGGCAATCAGGATTTGTTGTGGACTGCTCTTAGCTTCAGGACTCTTCCTCGACCCTACCGGCTTGGGTGGCGCTACCGATAGCTATGCTACCGTCGGCATCGCTCTTGGATTCATCACCCCTAATGAGCCCCCACACCACGATAAGGTGGCAATCCCCGAGAGGGCTCTATGCTCCAGAATTCGTAGTAGTAGCTGAATAAAGCAATTTTCTGATACCGATTCTACTTAGGTGATACTCCTTAAATTAATTGCTCTCCAGCAGGAAAAAACTGTCTACGTCACTGATATGTTACATAGTCAAGTACCAAACCTTTAATGCACTTGCCACTATTTGGTTACAGGGTATACAAATTGTTGAACGTGTGCAACAAATTAGACACAAAGCAACAACGAATAATGGAAAATGAAAAATGAAAAATTGAAAATGCCAAGCCACCAAGACGACAGCCAACAACAACAACTAACAATAGTTCGCTTTGTTGCAAGCAGCAACTGGTAACAAAAATTAGCAACTGCAATGAGAACGCATCTAAAATGCACACACACAGATACAAATTCATATACAGATACGAATACGAATACAAATACACTATAAAGAGGCCGTGAGCGTCAAGTCAAACACCGGGCGCGCATACTCAGCTTATGCCACACACACACACACACACACACATACATATGATTTGATGTCGTTGCTATACACTTCCTGAAGGCATATTGCTTTTTGTACATATTTTGGTATTTCTTCATATCTAGGTATATACATTTGGGTTTTCCCACTTTACATTGAAGGTCCAAGTCTTGGTTTCTGGAATAAAGTTTTTTAAAGCCAACAAATACTGAAACTCTTCTTCTTCTTCAATCCCCATTTGCTTTTAAGCGTCGGGGTAACCTCGGGATATCCATCTTCTCCAATTAGGTCGGTCCCGGCTCTCTCTTCTCATCTCTTCCATGGTTTTGCCCCTCATCCTTCCCACATCTTGGATGCGATTTTTCCAAGTTTTTCGGAGTCCTCCTCTCGGTGCATTGCCTTCCGTTCTCATTTCCAGTACCTGTTTGGCTTTTCTTGACTCGTCCACCCGATGTAGATATCCGAACCATTTTAGCTGTCTCTCCTCGATTTCTTGTATAATCGACTTCTTCTGCCCTACTTCTGAACGTATTCTTTCATTTCTGACCATATCTCTCCTGTAATCCATATCTCTCATATATACTGAAACCCGTTGAGCTAAAAATATGATCCACTGTGAGAATCCAATAAAAAGGCTACAAGAGAGAAGTGTGAAAAATCTGCTTCGATAAAATATAATCTGATACTCCACCAAAAGATGTCCAAAATTGTTTACTTCTTTTTAAGACAGTTGTGTTTCTTGGCAATTTGCATTATTTGTTCACTTCTATCTTAATTTAAGGCCGAATTCACTGAACCCAAAATTGTTACGTCGAGAATCTAAAATAATTTTTTTTTACTCTCCTAATGCAGAGCATTTTCTAGTCGGGATGAGCCCATGTACTTGCCTGCTTAAGCTTGTTGCAGTTGTTTTGGCTTGTTGCAGGTGTTTCATAGTGGCACACAAATCACACAGCTTAAATCAGTTTTGGTTGACTTGACCCAGTTCTCCATAGCTGGCTGCTCCTCAAATTCTCTTCGGAGCACTCTCGCGCTCTCTCACTCTCTGTCTCTTGGCAGAGAAGGACGACTCTTGGTATTTTGGCATTTCTCTTGCACCATATAATTCTTGGTTTATTGCTTAACAAGTGGCAGGCAGCCCCTTTCTTTGCAAGTCAACCTGCTTTTGGTTCATCCCAGTCCAGATCCAGATGCCAGTTTCTGTCCCCATCCTCGTACCCGTCTGCTACTTTTGTCTAAGCTTTGCAAACCGCTATGGAACAAACCATACTAACCGATACGTATTGTCGTATTGTGGCCTGGAATGCGGTCAGCTTGGAAAGAAAAAACCAACAACAACAAAAAAAAACACTTGGTAGCTGGCACTGCTGGAACTGGAACTGGTCAATGTCGATGATGTTGCCGTTGCCGTTGTCGTTGCCGTTGCTTGGCCTTGCTTTGGAATTACAGCAAAAGCAATCAAAGATTTCCTTGCCGCATCATAGTAAAACATGCCGCAAAATCTAATGAACCTGTTATACGAATCGATTGTATCGGCGCAACGGTGACTGGCATGGCATGGATGGTACTGGATTGCGATTCCCGCTTGGGAATATGATTGCCAACTTCTTCTTCTGGCTACTGCAGCTACTTAGTTTGTCACATCAACGTATGGCCATCATCAAAGAAAGAAACCAACGAAGCTACGAGGCATAAGAGACAATCTTAGCCAATTGCTTGACGTTGTCTTTGTTTAGCATTAGCCAGCCGGGTACAGTGAATGCTCGTTTAGGCGAAACTTGTTGGAAATATTGAATACAATGGATATAGCTAATGACAGCTTATTTTTTTTCCATAAACCCTTCAGGTTGTCTGATATAGAGAAAAAAATAAAAATCTTAAAGGAAATTTGTTTCGCCTTGATCGTAGTCCACAGATAAACATTCCAATTTTTACGCAAAATCTTGGGATAAGTTAAATTTTTATATCTGACACATACAGTAATTGCAAGCTGGGATCTTCTATTTGAGCGGACACATCTAGTTCAAAAGATCTGAAAAAATCAATCTCTTGTAGGCGGGGGCAGGTGTCTACTGTAAATCTTGGCTCTTACATAACTGTTATCTGACTATCAATAGCGTTGAGTTCTTTGTAAGAACAATAAAGACAACTTTCAAAGATGTTCAACTCCGTCCCGTCTATTATCAATTATTAACTTCCATGCGTAGAAATTTTTCATTATCTTCGCGATGCCGTTATAAGATCCGTCAGCATTTTAAGATCTGTTTATGTTTATTTAATACGCTTAGCAGCTTTTAACACATACAACAACAACTACAACAACTACAACAACAACGGTGTGATATCTCATTTAATGAGCATGATGGGCAATTTTTATGCGCAATTAATTCTACAGAGCAACCGCAAGAAGATGAAAAAAAACAAAAAAAAAACAAACGACCACAAATTCTGCGCATGAGCAGATCGTTATACATACTATAAGAAGACAAAGCAGCAGAGAAGAAGAAGAGAAGTAGGCGAAGAAGTAGCAGAAGAATCGGCCAAAGGCCGGAAGTTAAGTCTGGTGAAAAACAACGAAAAACGCATCGAAAAATCGAAAGACTTAGGCAACGAACTTGCCGGCAGTTAGAGGAGCTAGGAGCTTTGGCAACAAAAATTTCAAGTTGCAGCAACTTAATTGAAAATCAGCAGCAACAACAACAATAGCAGCAACGACAACTATAACAACTGCAACAACAATAACACCAACAACACCAACAACAAGAAAACATTGCAAAATAACAGCAGTTAGTTGCTTGCGAAAAACTTCTTTTTTTTTTTTTGTTTTTTATTTTAACGAGGTTCTTCCAACTCGCCAAGTCGAGGTTGTTGTTGTTGGTGTTGTTGTTGTTGGTACAGCAACTACTTACATGCTATGTTATATACATAGAAACTGGGTCAAAAAAATAGTAGCTGCAGACAGCCGCCGCCGCTGACACACACGTCGTGCTCCCTCTCTTACCATATACCAGATACCTTGTACTAACAACATACATCGAGTGTGTCCAAACCAAGCGTTAAACTCCCAACACAGTCCCAACAGTCAAACTCACTTCAAACTCCAAACTGTGGTCATGCCAACGTGCCAATTTATGTAAATCCAATCCACTTCAATCCAATCATCTTTAACGGCAACTTCATTGCTGCCGTTGATAGCTAACGGTTTAAACCGTTTTCAACACGTTTCGTAGCGGCAATGAGAGAACCATAGAGAACTCATAGAGAACCGAACCGAACCCAACAGCAGCAGCTTAGAAATTGGAACCAACCAACAAAAAACGAGAAGAAAAGAAATACGGCATCTTAACGTTAACGTATCAAATAAATAAAGAAAAACTAAGCCGACTAGCCAGTCAGCCAGCCAGTTGGTCAATAGTTTAATATACTATATATTATGTATTGTGCATTATGTACCATTGTACCATCTGTGTGCCTGCTCCAATGTTCCGATACATCTCTAGGCTGCTGTAACTATAACGATTCGAGTCTAAAATATTTAATTTACTCGTTGACATGATTCATTATGTTCGTATCTATCTATCTATCCATCTATCTATCTATGTATCTAACTTCCTTCCCTTCCTCGCTCCCAACTCTCAATTACAATTACAAAAAAGGGAAAACAAACAAATGACGAAAAAAACAACAAAATCAAAAAGAAAAACCCAAAAATAGATGAAAAAAATCTATTGCTCGTTTCACTTGAATCTCAAAGCTCAACTATCGCAAGTGGGCCATCATTAAGTCAAAAGTCTGTTGTGTTTTTGTGTTTGTTTTCAATACGATTCTTATACCCTTTAGAGAAAAGCTCAAGCGGTAGCTTCACTCTGTGTAAGAGAATGTTGTGAAACAGCAGCAATAGATACTCTGCTTCCTAAGATGTTACTGTCGGAAGAGTTATTTTGAACTTTAGAGGATTTTATACTTTATACAAATCTTTATTCGGATATGTGCCGGAAAACGATTCCGAACATTTTATTCGGATACATTTTGAAGCCGTATGTTTCATGCTAAATATAAAAAATATAATATAACGCGTGAAATAGACCAAAGAATTACATTTGCTAATAAATGCTATTTTGGACTTAAAAGACATTTGAAATCAACCTCTTAGGTAGAGGGACGAAAACCCTCCTGTACCGCACACTAATTGTTCCTGTACTCACCTACGCGAGCGAAACATGGGTGTTAAGCAGGGAAAATGAAAACGAACTCCTAATATTCGAACGTAAGATCCTGCAAAAAATCTTTGGAGGAATACAAGAAAACGGAATATGGCGACAACAATATAACCAGCCTACATAGCCTATACGGTCACCCCGACATAATTACATTCTATAGAACAGACCCACTACAATGGGCTGGCCACATAATTAGAGCGAACGGTAGCTATCCTCCTTAACGAATAATGCTTGGACAGTGTGTAGGTAGCCGAAGAAGAAGTCGACCAAAGTTGAGATGGTTGGATGGGGTCGATCAAGATGCTGACGATTTAGGACTAAGATGTTGGAGAACACAAGCCCGAGATCGCGACGAATGGAGGGGAAAACTACAACAGGCAAAGACCTGACCAGGGTTGTCTGGCCAATGAGGATGATGATGTTTAATGCACCCAATTTAACCAAAACGAATGACCGATTGGTGCGACAGGGTTTAACTTCACGCCAACACAACAGTAGCGTTTATTGAAAAATAAAGAAAAATGGGGGGATTAGGGACATATCGACTAAGAAAATCGTTTTGTTTTATATCTACAGCTCTATGGTTTCGTTCGTTCATCCTCGACTCCCAGTGGAGCATAGGGCCTCGTCCATCCTCTTGTAGCGAACTCTATAACGCAGTTCACGGCAGATATTATTCCATGAGTAGCTGGCGGCTTGTAGTTCATGATCAATTGATCTTCTCCCCTGAGGGTTCCAACGAAGTGCCTACCGAGCGTGGTTCTCGTTGGATCTCCACCTTTGGATTGTGTTGGTTTCATTCATCGTGATGTCTTCGCGTGGATTTGGCACCTCCAAAATCCTTGTTGCCAGCTGCCGAAGCAGGAGGATTTCTCGTGTTAAGACGATAACCTCTTGGAGTAGTGTTTCCATTGTTGTTACTTTCCATGCTTGAGCATCGATTGGTGGTTAAGTCGATGACTTGTCCGGAAAAGATCTTAAATTTCAGCGAAACTCTACTCTACTAAGGTCATTCGATATTGGATTCCTATCGAATGTTTATACCCTGTACGGTATACTATTCGTGCAATAAATGTCACGGATAGAAGAAGTTCTTATAAGGAACTCGCAGGAAGAAAATTTTCTCGAGAAAAAAGTATTGTGTGTCGGGCACATTTAAATTTTATTAAAATCGTTTGAGGATTGCAAAAGTTGAAAGCGTAATATGAAATTTTCAGTCCCCTTAACATTTAAAATTCTTTTAATTATTCCAAAATTTCTCCACAAAAGAAATTCTATATTCACAACAAAACGTTCAAAATAGAGAGTAGTCATTGCGATGTAGAGTATATTATTGTCGGTGTGTTCCGCCTGTAACCAGCACTCATGTGTTTTTTGTTTACTACGATGCTCTAGAACGGCCCTCTATATATTTTTTTTGGTGAGCCGCACACTTGCACTTTTAAAAATTTTTTGTACATTTCGAGTGTAGTAAACACTTGAAGAGAGAGGAGTGCCTCCCTCCACTGAACTCCAGCCCGCAGCTCCTCTCTCGACCAACGCTTCTTTTGACCATTAGCTGCGCACGGTTTTCACCTGCTGGCCCATACCAAATTGGTGGTCGTTGGGTCGGTTGGTCGGTGGTCAGCCAATTGCCAAGAGACTTTTTAAAGCGGAAGCGACAGAGCGTGGGTAGTGTTTCTATTTCTATTTGTAGTTCCAACTCTTTGAAAATTTTTGACTGCAATGAGTCAGCCGTCCTACTCACTACTTAGTACTACATCAAGTACTAACTAAAGTAAGTACTGTTTGCCCCTCCAAACTCCACTCTCCATCTTTGGCTACGTAATCAGTGCATGACGCGGCCTACTTGACGCCACTGCACTGAGCTGCTGCTTGGTTTGGTGGTGTCTATGTCTGCCCTGCCTCCGTAACCGCGTCTAAGACGGCGTCAAGAGAATTGGTCTCGTTGCGCGGCCAAAGAACAAAGCATTGCTTTTAATGGCCAAATAAACTTGGCTAATTAGCGGCCAGCTGGCCCCCCAATATACAAAAAAAAAAACACCAAAATAAAGAAAATTAAGAAATTGAAATGGAAAATGAAAGCGCTTTGCCAAAGAAAATAACCCGGCCTTGTTGTTGTAGTTGTAGTTGTTGTTGTTGTTGTTGTTGTTGTTGCAATTAAGGTGCAATCAATTGCTGGCCACATCCTCACATTTAACGTCATCATCATCATCATTATCAACATCATTATAACTCAAATTGACCATAAACTGCGCATAGGCAAATTGCGAATAACTCAGCAGAATCACAGAGCACTTTGATCACTAATCGATCAGATCGATAACTTAACACTGGCATTTAATTGTCGATGAAAGATAGCTAAGTGATCAATCACTGTTTGTTTGGGTGTTTCTTTTTTGCTTTTGTGCGTACGGTCACACTGTTAACAAAATGTTATTGTTTGAACTTTTATCGACAATTATCGTCAAGCCGTACTACGGAAAACGAATAAAATATTCGGATGTGCTTGCCACAGCACCTCCAAATATTTTTCAAAAAGAGTGTTCTTTTTATTGTTCATCAGCTAATTGATCGGTATTTGAGCAATTTATTATTTACAAGCCATGAAATTTTCAAAGTTATATTTAGAGATTGTCAACTTCATCAGAAATTAGTTCAAGAAACATATTTTCACTGATTTTGGTAAAAATATTGCACGTTCTTCTGATGTTAGTCTTTTCATAATTGATTGCTCCGAATTCAAATTTGGTAACCATTTCTTCAAAAACAAGCGAGTTTTGTCCAAAATGCGCTCTTTTGGGCGATCGTTTCTATGTGAGCTATATGATACAGTCTGCCGATTTTGATAAAATTTTGGAATACTAAATTTGGTTAGGATATTTATATAAGCAAACGAAGTGCTCTGGATCACATAAAAATAAACTTGTCTCCTTGCTCTAGCTCTTAGCCTTTGTGAGATCTATGCGTTAATACGGACGAGCGGCGGAACTTATCTGGTCACCCTGATCAAACTTTGAGCGATCTGCGACGTCTTCTTCTGTATGTTACACAGCCTTAATATAGCCTTTGAACCATAAGGTATAGAGTTTAAAAATACATCTAACTATATAGTCTAGATCATGTATATACCAAATATTAGCTCTTTTGTGACTTCATCTGCTGGGATATCAAAAATTATATTCTAGAAATCATCACTTCAATATTTACAAAGTCTTGTCATCTTACAAAATTGCATTTAAATGATAAGTTATTTGTAGAAGCTACAGCGAGAAAGCTGCACTTTTTAGAAATCTTAAATTCAATAATTGGAACGTAGTATTTTCATCTCAAAATTTAAATTACGCGTTGTTGCTTTCTTTAATCGATAATCTGATGCGTTTATCGAAAAAATCATCATCATCTTCTTCTTCTACACAGGCTTAGTCATTTAAATTTTGTTGAAATAGAGCCAGCAAGTTTTTATGCTTGAGCTCCTAAGTAGGTATCGGTCGATCTACTCACCGACTATTTCAGATCTCAGATCTCAGTGTTTACACCTACGCAAGTGACTTTGTCAACCAACCAGACCAAACCAAAGCAGCCAACTCAGTAGCTGAGTAACTCTTAACTGGGCTTAAGACTTTCTGATTGCACTTTCGCTTGTTACTGTCGTCTCAACGTTGCAGATACAGATACAGCTACAGATAGAGAGACAGATACAGATACAGATACAAATGTATATATAGACATTATTTAAGCTGCAATACGCTCAGTTCAGTTAACAAGTTCAAAATTATTATGGCTACTACAATATTATTAAAGTGATTTTATCACAGTGAATATTTCACTCTTAATGTTGCTAATTTTTCAACGCTACAAATTGCAGTTGATACGCCTATAGCTGTTGTTGTTGTTGTTGTTGTTGTCAATGAATGTATCTGTGTGTATGCATAAGTAATACATATACATATATGCATATGTGCGTATGTTTCTATTTATGTTTGAATGTGAAGCTATATCACTTTCACTGAGTTCGCGCATTAAAGAAAGCAAACGAAAGCAAACTGAACAACAACAGCGACACAAAGATACAAGATACAAGATACAACTACCTTATATACTTTTTTATGTGATGTACTTAACCAAATTCATGCAAAAGTAACCATGCCCCAAACCCAGAGCCATGCCCATGCCCATGCCCATGTCGATGTTGATGATGATGACGATGATGATGTTGACCATGACGACGTCGTGGCAAGTGCGGGTCGCTTTGCTGCTCCAAAGCGTGGGAGTCTTCTTTATATACATTCATCTATGTATATACTTTATGCTCACTCGTATGTAATTTAGCTCAAATCTTTGAAGCGAAGGCAATTTGTAACTGAAACTGAAATGTAAAACTTTTCTTCCTATTTTGGTCGTTGTTGTTATTGTTGTGGTTATCGTTGTATCATGATTTCTTAATTTGGAGATTTTTTTTGGGGCTAAGTTTGGGCCTCTTAAACTGTCATCGTTCCCGCACTTCAGCACATTTATTCTATTATGCCGATTACTTCTGTTCTGTTTCGCTTTGTAAGCACTTTGTGAACTGAACTGAACCTGAACTGAACTGAACTGAACTTGTTATTAGGCCATGAAGAAACTGATGGCAGTTGAAGCGTTTGTTGTTAGTCTAAACGTTTCACTTTCGTTTCGAAACTATTTGAAATTGGCCTACCCCACTAACCGCCTTACCCGCATCATCATTTAAACAAGTCAATTAATAAAAAGGGAAAGGCCTAACTTGGCTAACTATTACATACATATTCTTTGGGGCCTTGAAAGCTAGTTTTTATCAATCGGCAAAGGATTGCCATCTATTACTTGCCTATTATTTGTTAGCAGCTAAGACAAAACGTATTCGAACATTTTATTCGGATTCGTTTTCAAACCATTAATAGATTCTATTTGTGGCAATTTCAAGTTAATTTATTATTCAACTCCAAAAATTTCATACACAACTCAAACAGAACTTTTATTAGGTTCATGTCCTGCATAAAAAATTTCCCTTGTAATAGAAATAGCATAGCGAAAGGTTTAAGGCTGTGCTAATAATGAGCAAGGGAAATATAAAAAGATGACGACAGCAAAAAATTCTGATTTTTTTCTGGAGCACGATCGTATATTCCCTTTTTTATGATAAGTGGAACTCGCAAAATCTGGTCTAGGGACATTTGATACAAAGCTGCCAACTGAATTTGAAAGGAATAAAAACCATTTGTCTCATCTCTCATAAACTAAGTGATATCCAAGCCACAGTGAAAGATCTCGAGATCCTTGCCAGCAAAGTTGGACTCGCAATAAATGCTTCCAAAACCAAAGCGATGCGCCTCAACCACACCAGCCAAGATAGCAGAATCATCTGCGGGAACACTATCGGCTTTGTCAATAGCTTCTCGTAGTGGAGTAGATGAGGATATAGAGAATCGTCTCAACAAAGCGCGATCAGCATTTGGACGCTTATTCCGCATATAGAGAAACCATATGCAGAAGAACAAAGCTGAGGATCTTCAATGCGAGCGTCAAATCCATCTTTTTGTATGGCAACGAAACGTGGATGGCCCCGCAGAGAATGATATCAAAAGTACAGTCATTCGTCAACAAGTGCCTTAGAATTATATGTGGGATATTCGGGCCCAACAGGATATGAAACGCGGAACTATGGCACTACACTAGGGAAGTTCCTATCTGCACCCAGATAAGAACATGCAAGTGGCGTTGGATTGGCCATGCTCTGGGAAAAGACCGAAGCAGCATCGTCAGTATGGCCTTGGAATGGAACCCCCAAGAAAGCAGATGAATGGGAATGTCAAAGGCAACCTGGCGTCTTACAACACTACGCGAATTGTCCCAACACAACATCAGCTGGGACTCAGCAAAGCAAACTGCCCCAAACAGAGTCCGGTGGAAAGTTCTTGTTGAAGCACTCAGTTCACTGAAGGAGTACCTACTAAATGGGAAAAAAAAACCAAACTAGGGTTATCTAAAGCTATTTTCGCTGCAAGCTCTAAATCCTAAGGCTTATGCTTTAAGAAAGATACAAAAAATATCATATTTTTTTCCTCTAGGCGATCAAAATCTCAAATCTTTAAGCACACAGGGAAACAATATTTTATGCACAGCAATATTAAAGAAATATTAGAAAATCTCTATTAATTTAAGACACCGCCTTTCGGATTCGGCTTAAAACTGTAGATCCCTGTTTTCTTCGATCAGCTATTTATAGGGATCGCCAATGCTCCACCTTGGGGTAACAAATAAAATAGTCATTCAGAGAAATTATTATTTAATATTGATGTATCCGAATTTAATGGTTTCGTTAGCGAATAACCAGCGTTCTTCTGTCATACTCGACTCCCAGTGGAGCATAGGGCCACGACCATCCTCTTGTAGCGAACTCTATTACGGAATTCACGGCAGATATCATTCCATGAGTAGCTGGCGGCTTATAGGTCATGATCAATAGATCTTCTCCCCTGAGGGTTCCAACGAAGTGCCTGTCGAGCGAGGTTCTCCTTGTGCAGCTGCGCCTAACCTGGCGAGCAGACGCTACAAATTACGCAAAGATTGCCGTTGATTGTCGATGCAATTCATCCGCTTCTCTTTAACCCTTAGTCCAAGTATGTTGGAATGACCTAAAAAATGAAAGCTCCCTCTCTTGTTAGCCCTGACCAAGACTTCCACACGGGTTGGTTAGCGTATCTTCATCAATGTTGCTCAGGTTACCAGGGTGCACCATATGCAGGTAAGAGTAGGAATTGAGTGCTGAGTATGCCGATAACAGGTTACCATCGGAGATATCAGCACTCCAGGAGCACCCCAAAGGGAATTTAATTCGCATGCCAAAACTTTTGAGAGCCTTATAAACGAAAGAACGTTGACTTTACATATATCAACATCAATACATGACCTTCCAAACTAACTCCAATTTTTTCGTAATCCCAACAGATATCAAAGCTGCAAAAAAAAAACCAATAACAACAACTGCAAGTTTTCTATCATGACGGAGACTTTATAAATACCATATAAAGCATGGGAACTAAATTCAAAAATAATCATAAAACAAACACACACGGCCAGCTTTATAGCAATATAAAAAGATGTTGGTTGGCTTGGACATTTGATTATTCACATTCACATTTTGCATAGATACTCAGATAGATAGGTAGATAGATAGATAGATAAATTGATAGATAAAATACCATATAAAAACGAGCTTTTGAAAAAGTAAATATAAAAAAATACAACAACAACGAGTACTCCATGCTTATTAAATTGATGACTGCTTCTGTTTGGTATTGCTGTTGTTGTTGTTGTTTTCTCACGCTTTGCACTGCCAATTACAATAACAACAACAACAACAACGACAACATAAACTATTGCTTTATAGAGAACATTTTGCAAGAAAATGTTTGAAATATTTTTTAACGCATTCGCCAAAGAGTTAACTACGATGTTTATGGGTTTAACCGGTGGCAAAAGCCAAGGGGCCGGGGGTAAGGGTAGGCTGGTCAACAGCAATAAATAAAACTGGAACGGAACTTGTTGCCTAACATGTAACTTACTACCATGTGTAAGCTGTGTGAACTGAAAGGTGTTCCTATGGCCAGTAGAGTGCATATCTTCCCATGTCGCAGCATTTAAGACGTCTTATGACGTCACGGCATCATTTATTTTTCAGCTTAGTATGACTGCTAGATGGCGCCAGCTAGCTGTGTATATATCAAAAATCATTTAAACATTGTTAAGCGAAGCGTGCAGTACCCGAAGCCCACTACTTTATAAGTCAAAAATCCACCGAGGCGGTTTTTAAGTCCTGCCTAACCACCAAAAGTGGAAAAATGGGTTGATAGTTTCTTGCATTCTCTGATATATAGATATACAAAGTGTAAAACCCCTTATGACTAAATCCATGACTCGCGCCTGGGAAGAGCAAGGAAAACAGTAATAATTGATTAAGCCTGAAAATCGGAATTTCATTCAACTTCATTTTTAAAAGGTACTCTCAATACTAAAGTATTACATGGAATAAATTTAAAAAATATGAAGTTTTAATAGGGTAAAGCTTTATATATTTTTATATACAATAGTTTAAATATATCGTACCACCGCTACACATAGCAATACTGGAAGAGGCTGCAATGCAAGCACTCTCAATCCACTTTAAAGAAAAATTCAAACCAGGAAACCTGACTGGTCGGTCACCTACAAATCCTTACAAGGGTCGGCAACGTAACATGCATGACGCAGGCTAATGACCATACAGACACAGAACTCAACTTTACCAAGACATACAAACTGATTTTTCCATCAAGAGAGGAATAGCATGCTAACCCAATCTGGTTACAGGACGACTCGTAGAAATGGTACACAGCTGGATCAAAAACGTTCCAAGGGGTAGGAGCAGGAATAGTGAGCCCCAGAGCACACAAATCAATTTTCCAAGCGGAAAGGCTATTTATAGGCCGATCTCACTGTTTTGGCTTCAACAAAAGCCATATAAAACATGAGACGAAAAAATGGACTCAACAAAAAGTCACAGAATATTGGAATGGCCTTGATGGCCTCAACCACTTCAAGAAATTCCTCCCTAAACAGGAAAAGTCTAAAGACACTCTCTGGAGCACTCACAGGCCACTTCGCCTACAACAAACACCTACACAGAATAGGTATATCGGATTGGAACACATGCAGACTCTGCTGTGATGAGGAAGAGTCAATGGAACACCTAATCACAAGCTGCTAGGCGCTATGCCGCAAAAGACAACAAATTTTAGGTGCATACCTACTAGAAGATGAAGACATTCAAAAGCTCCCTGTAAAGGAGCTGTTCAGATTCCTCGACATAATGAAAGTCTAAATAAAAAGGGTGCAAAATAGATCAAACTGGTCGCAGTGCATATAGGCCTTTGCCTAACCCTCAACAACGATGTATTGGTGAGAAAAAGAGTCGCAAATTTTAAATTTTAAATTAGTGAAAGACTAAAGAGCACATGTGACGTCACAGGTACGTGCGGCGAACTGACAAAGCTTAAGTGATTTCTTTGGATATGCTAGTACAATCATATCATCATCTAAAAAGCCAATATCTCCAAGTTATTTTACAAAAAGTCCACCAATTTGTTATGTAGATAAAAGTTAACAAACAAAAGATTCAGTTCAGTGGAATTTTTGAGTTTTAAACAACAAATATAGATTTTGATTTTATAATAATGCGATAGACAAAGAAATTTTAATACTAATAGACAAATCAATCAAAAGGTATTAAGTTAATTTTGCCAATCTGTGGGAAAGTCAGTTGGCCAGTCTATCAGTCAGTCAGTTAGTCGGTCAGTTGGTAAATTTCTCAGCATTTGAATTCTTAATAAAAAAAAAAAATACGCGACATGGTCTCTCTGAACAGCATGGAATCTGCTTTATAGATGAATATTAAAGAAACAAATTTAAAACTTGAAAGATTTCGGTTGACTTGCTGATCACACACACACAAACACACACACACACGCATACGCCGAGTTTTTGGTCAAATGAATAAATGAATGTTTAATTGAATGAAATTTCTCCAAAAATATTTCGGTTAGTGTCTTCTGTGTTTGGGTCATTTATTTTTTTGGTTTTCTGATTTTTTCTTCTCATAAATTTTGGTTACGTTTCATTAACATGTTTTGTGAAATTTGTTTATTATTGCAGCAGATGCAGCTTGCAGTTTTCCGGGCTCTCCGGCGCACAGCAGCATCGTCTTTACGAATGCCAATCTCACGCAGGGCACGGTTGCCTCCTACAGCTGTGAGCGGGGCTTTGAGCTCTTGGGCCCGGCCAGACGGGTCTGCGACAAAGGGCAATGGGTGCCCGAGGGCATACCATTTTGTGGTAAGTAAAAACAATCAATAAGCCGAAAACTACTTACTAACCAAGTGAACTAGTCCAACGGGCGGAACGAACGGAGGGGGCCGCAAGGGGGCTCAAGCTCAACTAACGCATGTTGAGTGGCCGAAAACAAAAGACTTAAGACACGAACTTGCAGCATTTATTGTAAGCAATTAGCACCTCGTGCGAAATCGGACTTGCAAAAATGTGAAAAACTTTCACCACAACAAAAAACCAACAACAACAACAAATATATACCATATATACATAAGTGATTACTAAGCAATAAGAAGCTAAGAAAAAAAAAAAGTCAACAAGCTCTTAACGAAAAAAAATAAATTCATTCTTGTTAACGTTTCCGGGCCGTAGATACGAAATATAAACGAACAAAATCAGAAATTAAATAATTATCTAGTATTTGGATAGTATGTAAAACGGTTTAACCTGACCAACTGACTGACTGACGGACTGACGGACGGACTGACTGACTGACTGATTGGTAATCAACGCACTAGCCAAACGATAGTAGCTTAAGGCTAGCTGAAGAAAATAGCGAAGAATTCTTCTTTCATCAAATAGACTTGATTTTGTGGATTAAAGAAACGAATTTTCAACATTTCGTATAATTCGAGCTCAAAGCGTAGTATTTGAGAAGTAAATTTACTTTTAAAAGGAGTAATGCTAATTTTTCGTGCTTTTTTGTTTTGAGGTAGGTAAAAAAGCTTTAAGTTAGATTATTAGATTAGAGATCTGCGCCATTAGTATCCTTCTCAAGAGAACAAGGGGAGCAAACATCTACCTTTATTCAGATAGCCAAGCAAACCTCTGGATATGATCAAGGTAAAAGGTCTTGGCAGAGCGGTCTTAAAACTCCTGGTAGCATACCTATCTGGCCACTGTTAGATACCATCCACAGAAAATTGGACTATCGGACTCTTCAGAGTGCAGACTCTGTCTTGAAGACGATGGAACCACCAGACATATTCTCCGTGATTGCTCAGCGCTGGTATGGCACAGAGCCTGTCATATAGGAAAGGAACGGATTAATCCTTTCCAACTAAGGTCAATACCAACAAAAGACCTATTCACTGCTATGGTCGCAGTGCCTCACCTCTTTGTGAAGAATCCTTTTCTGAGAAAAAAAAAGATTATTATATTGTTCCGCCCCCAAGTGAATTCGGGGACCATGGGTAAAAAAAGTGCAAATAATGGGCGATTTGTTTTATGGCAAGAGTTAAAAACTTTAAATATTTCATCAAAAAGGGGAACTACTTATAAAAAAAGGTAACGAATTTCATAGCCTTTCGATGGGAAAAGTGGGTAGATACTAACTTGCCTAAGGCAGCTTTGACTTGCAAGCACGCAGGGCCTGAAGCCCCTTAGTTAATAAACTAAAATGTTTCTCTAACCGTGCGATTAAAATAATATACTTTTTTGCCTGCATATAATGCCTATAAGACGATTCGAAACAATTTGATGGAGTCGAAAATAGTTCAAAGATTATAATACTTTAAAAACGTGTTTCCAATCAAACAATTTATGGTTCAAACAGTCTCATGTCTCTCTAAAAATAATTTTAAATAAATACTGTGTCGGCCTGAATACTAATTTTGTAAGTTCAAAATTTAATTAAATTGATTAATTACAATAGTTTACAAATTTTACAAAATGTTGCTATCCTAAACATGTTTAAGTAATTTTTCACTAAACGAGCTTCAAGATATTTAAAAAGAAATTATAAAAAAATGACTACTTAACAGAAAATATCTCTGACTGAACTAAATTAATTTCGATAATTGAATTACCCATCGATTATTATTATGACAAGTTCTAAAAATATAACAATTTAAGAACTTCGTGTATTGCTCGAATTTCGCTGACAGATTTGTTCGTCTCTCTCCTTGTTGATCTTCGACATGTACTTTTTGAACGTCCGCGGTTGCTTCTGCCCTGGGGTTTCCATTCCACTGCTCTATGTGCCATTTCGTCGATAGGTTTACGTGGGATGTGTCCCAGCCAATTGTCGATCGGCTGTTGCTTAGTACAATAATGTCCCACAACCGTTCGTTACGATTATTTTTGGAGAATCGATTATAATTGGAATATATTTTTGTCAATCTTAGGGTTTGGTTTACATTTATGCATTCATATGAAAGTTTTCGTAAATGTTTGATTATATTATATTATATGTTCGATCTATTTTCGTGCCCTTTAAATACTTTCGGATCGCTTTAAAGTTTACAGATGCTATACGCAGGTAAAATAGTAAGATATTGCAAAAATGGCCAACCAGTGGCAAAAACATTCCAAAAATAATTACTTCTGATGCTCTGATAAGTCTGAATTTTCTACACATAAGCTGTTTAAATTTAAAATTAACATTTTATAGATTTCAACAAGTCCGTTCAAAATCAAAATCTTTGAAACTTATTTACAACTGTGAGTCGTTTTATATTTTTCTTACCAATTTTTTTTACCAACTATCAAAATTCGAACAAATAATTAACATAGTTATTGAAATATGTAAAAAATCCGTCAACTTAGATTAGGCTCTAATCCTTTGATAGTACTTTCGATGCAGTAAAGCTAATTGTTTGTCAAAAGCAAAACTTTCGCTTCAGTCAATGTGCTCCTCACCATATTTTTATATTTTATTTGTATTATTAACTTTAATGATAATTTTTAAATAATTGCTGAAAACAGAAGAAACAAAAAAAAGCTTGCGCCATCTAGTGCCTGAACACTAAACAGGAAAATAAATGTTGACGGTGACGACGATGTCAAACAATTTTTTTTGTTACTTTTTTGGTTTGTGGCATTTTTTTTAGCGTCGCGCCGTCAGGGGAAACACGAAATCTCTACGGGGGGGCGCGGGGCGCTGGACGCATTTTAAAGAGTCTCCTCCTCAATGACAACTTGTCAAGAAAATCAACTGCAATAACAATGCGACGGACGGACGACTGACCCATTTTGAGCTACAAACATTTTCGTATTTTTTTTTTGTTAGTTTCTTGTTTATTTGTTTTCCTTAATTATTGTATGTCGCTTTGTGGTTGTTATTCTTGTTGTCATGAGCCGCTTCCGTGACAGATTTCGTGCATTGCATTTACATAGTAGAAGAGTTGGATTCAGTTCCCCACCAGAATACAAATTGGACATTTCTAGCACTATGATGATGCAGAACAAATGCGGTTCGTCACAGCCTTGACCCAGTTTAAAAGAATTACAAAGAAATAAAACAAAATAAACAATTCCAACTTCCAATTTCCAGGAGCTAAACGATCGTTAAGTGTCCCAAACCGCTCTCCACTTGGAGTCCACTGGCGTTGGGTTCCAAAACGCTTGACGAGAGTCGTGCAGAGCAATCAACAGCAATAAAAGCCAACTCCAACAAAAAGTGGATTTTTTTTCGAGTTTCCTGGATCACTTAGACTAGGGTTGACCCTTTTGAGTGCTGTGCCAGAAATCTCTCTCTCTCTCTCTAGTTTAAAGTGATTGATAACTCTGAAATATCGCTTAGAAAATCTCTGATTCAAGCTGAAGTCTGAGCTTTAAATTAAAGCAAAATCGATTTCTAGCACAACACCTAATAAAGTATAAACAATTTTCTTGTTAGCTTTAGCTCTTCTGTTGATTTTTCTCTGCCCTCTTGGAAAGCTAATTGCACCAGTTGGAAAAGTTTTGAAAGTAGCTCGAAATTTGTTTATTTTTGGGTTTTTTAATGTTTTTGCAAATAGACCGAAATTTAGTAGAGAAAATTAGAGAAACGGCCAAGTGTTGGGGAGATCTCGACTATTAAATACGCTAAGACGAAATACTTTTTTTTTGTAAATTACTATTTATAGATAAATTTCTACGATACTTTTATTGATTTTCTTGGCTCATTTTTCGAATTCTTTTTGTAACTTTTTTATATTCGAAATCCAAATGGGTTACATATTTTGAGTTACAAAAAATGAAGTTTTTCAAAGTAAACAAATGGCGCCTGTTGGGAGATTCGAGTACACATGACTAATTTCCGGAGAGGTCTCTACGACTACAGCAGATCTGAAATATAAAATGGCGGACGTAAAGTCGGGCGCGGACGACTTTAGGATACCCTGTACCACTAGCTTGTAATAAAGTCCGATTTCTTCACAAAAAACCAAAAACAGAAAAATTTTTAAGCAAAAATTTTTTTTTTGACCGATCGTTCCTATGGGAGCTATATGATATAGTCAACCGATTTCAATAAAATTTGACGCAATGCTTAAATACCTTAAAAAAGATATGAATGCCAAATTTATTTCAAATATCTTTACAAACAAACAAAACACATCGAATTTTGTATAAAAAACGTGTTTTTGGACCGATTGGTCCTATGGGAGCTATATGATCTAGTCGAACGATTTGGATTAAATTTGGTACAGTGCTTAGGAACTATAAAATACTCACGAATGTCAAATTTGGTCCCAATATCTTAACAAACAAACGAAACACAACAAATTTTGTTCAAAAATCGATTTTTTGGAAGATCGGACCACCTATGGGAGCTATATGATATAGTCAACCGATTTTGTTCAAATTTGGCACATTGCTTAAGTGGTTTAAAAAATTTCCAAACGCCAAATCTGGTTAGGATATCTTTATTAAAAAACGAAATATAGCGAATTTTTCTTTAAAAGTTATTTTGGCCGATCGGTCCTATGGGAGCTATATGATATAGTCAACCGATTTCGATCAAATTTGGTACAGTGATTGGGAACTATAAAAAACTTTCGAATACCAAATTTCGTTACAATATCTTCATAAACAAACGAATTATTCATCTAAAACGCTTTTTTTTTGTCGAGGTCGTCTCAAACACCCCCATGGGAGCTATATAATTTATCCCCGATATCAAAAAAATAAAATAAACTTGCCTCCTATGGAATAATATGGGATCTAATGTGAAAGTTTGGTAACTCTAGCTCTTACCATCTCTGAGATCTAGGCGTTCACACGGACGGACAGACGGACAGACGGACATGGGTATATCGACTTCTCTATTCACCTGATCCTGATCATATTTTAGGTAACTTTGGGGTGTCTCCGCCGTCTCCTTCTATATGTTACATACATTTTCGGCTTGCACAAACTTAATATACCCTCGGTACCATACGGTACAGGGTATAAAAATAAAACCCAAAATTATCAATTTAAACTACAAAAAATGCTATAAGTTCGAAAAAAAAACATTTTATTTCATCGAAAAACAAAAGATGAAAAATGAGCTGTCAAATAGAAAGTAAAAAATTATAGTATGAAGAAAATTTTAAATCGAGCGAATAAAAATTCCATTCAAAAAAGGGGTTTCGAGCAAAACGAGTTAAAATTTTTATATGGATGGGGTTTTTTTTAAATCATTTCGTGTCATAATTTCTAATATAAGACAATTTAGACCAATTTAGTTAACAAAAAACCGACTTTCTGCAGATTCTATATTATATAGTATACCCTTTGCAAGAGATGAAACCATAATTTCTTTATCTTTTTGAATAATTAGCAACGGCTAAATTATGTTAAAAAGACGCCCCCAAGGCTTGTTCAAATTTAAAAATAAAGATATATAAGCTATTCAAAACAGCTGCTAGCGCCATCTAGCGGGCACACTAAACAGAAAAATAAATGATGACCGAAAATAAAAAAATTGTTTTATAAAAATATAAAGAAAATATTCCGAAATGTAACGCAAAATTGAAGCCAAGTTAAGAAAATATTGCCATCGACTATTACACTCCTTCGAAATCTTGCAAGCAGTATAGAGTATTTCGGTACAAACTCCATATACCCTTTAATTTGGAGTGCAGGGTATCCAAAAACAATTGAAAAAACGTACAGAGAGAGGGCGGCGAATAAAACTCGATAATTTACAGTAAATAACTTGAGGGCATTCAGCAACTGCACTTGACAACTTGTCGGCTTGACAGACGGATGGACAGACTGACAAACTGACAGACTGAGCGAGTGAGAGACGGACGGACAAAGAGATAGACTGAATGGCCTACAACCGGCGGGCGGTCGGGCATATTGATTAATTGAATGAGTAGCAGCAAAACAAAGGGCAAACCATGGCGGCGGGCACTTGGACTGAATGAAGCTTGAAATGAAATGATTGTCAGAAATAGAGTTTGAGAGATTGAGAGATTGAACAGATCGAAGAGATTGAGAACGCAGCATGTGCCAGAGCGGAGAAAAGAAATTTAATTAAACGCAATTAAAGGCATTTGTCATACACTCACTCACCGACCGCCACATCGAGGAGATCCCATTTGGTGGCAAGAACGAAAGTGGCAACACCTGCAATCAGTAATCAGTGATCAGTGATCGGTGTGTTCGGAAGTTGCTTAGAAAGCAGCCAAAAGCAACAAAAAAAGTATTATATACATATGTATATATAAGTATATATGTATACATGTACATAAATAGTTGATGGGCAAGTTGCTGCTGACTTGGCGGCTGTCGTGTCTTTATCCGACAGATGCATCTGATTAATGAATCCCAATGCCATTGCGTTGTGGTCTTCCGAGCTTGACGTTCAGCCTCTGAAGTTGAATTTGAACAAAAACTCCACTCCGTAAAGTGCGTTCGAAGTGGAATTGAAATGAAAGAAAAAGTTTAAACATAATTTCACTTTTAATATACCCGTACATGTCGTGTACCCTGTAGCTGTTGTGTATCCAAGGGTCAAGGGTATTACGCTGTGCAGCAAAAAAGTCCACCATTTTGGATTGGTTTAGAGGTCACAAATTGAGCTTACATTGCATCAAAAAAAAATTTAAGTTAGGGAAAAGGGTAACAATTTTTTGTGTGGTCTCTTTCTTATGCTTCTCTCTCACAGAGAAAGAACAGCGCAACAAACATTCTAATATGCTGTACACTCTCTGGATGAATGGGTAGACTAGGTACCAAAACAGCCATTTGCAAAGTGTACTCAAAAGAGTAAAGGTAACCCTCCTACAACGCGGGTTGCTATAACGCGTTTTCGCTACAACGCGATTTTTACGAAGTGGGCAACCCTCACAATGAATTTTTGTTGCTGGATTGTGTGTTAAATTCTTATTCAGTAATTTAAAAATAAAAATTTTGGACCGACTTCACAATCAAGAGAGGATAATTGATATTGATTAACTTAAATGAGTCAACAATAAGAACTATTAAAAAAAACGGAGGAAAAATTACAAGTTCGGTAGCATCTGGATCCTCTGCATTCGCGAAAATAACTGCTCGTCCTAGACCAAAGATAATGGAGACAATGGAACAATCGCTTACGGTGTGAATAGAAGATATGACGAAAAAACGATTGCCTTTAAGCACTAAAAATATTTAATTATTTCAAGTAAATAGGAAAATCGTCAAACGATGAAGATAACCATCAATTTGTAGCTAGTAAATCTAGTCTTTCCGATGTAGAAAATAAAAACTTTTCACTAAAAAGTATCGAGTAAGTTTTAAATATGGCAAAGCAGTTGGAAGAATACATTTTGGAGAACGATCCTTAAAGGGATAAATCAGAAATATTTAAACGAAATCTTCAAAACAGAAAGAAATGTATAAAGATTTACGAAATAAGAGCAAACAAACTTCATTTGAAGATTTTTTTCAAACCAATAATCGATGAAAGAATGCACGAATCTGATAGTGGATCAAGGTCAGATTTTGAACTAGTACGAACAAAACTTTCGAGACAAATCATACTAAGTGATTAGGAGGAGTAGGAAGTTAGTTAAGTTATTTCAACTTAAATATGTTAGGTAGAATTTAAATTTCTTTGTATTTTGTTTTAGTTTAAATAAAAGAAGTCTTATCAATCGAATTTTATTATTATCCAATTTTTTATTAAAAAATTTTTTAATTTGGAACCAAATTCTGATTTTCATATCCCCTAGAACACGATTTCTTACAACGTGGCATTTTTTGGGAATCTATTCCCCGCGTTGTAGGAGGGTTACCTGTACATGAATATATTTTAAGAGCGAATGAATCATTGCTGTTTCGAATACATTTAGATCTCGAACATTTAAGAAGTAGCAGGGGCTATGGCAGGTTGTGTACCAAAGTGATAAACACAATAGAGTAGTGAAGTTATAAGGACCCCTGTCTCTTTAATGTCAAGAGATTTTGTTTCAACTGCATTATTTTACCCATCGGCAAAGATAGGTTTGATAACAAGACATCGGCAGAGATCCCCCAAAGTTATCTAAAGCATGATCAGAGTGTTGGTCAATCTGTCCCTATAAACGCCTAGATGTCAGAGATGGATCCCACGAGCTTTCAGATTAGATTGCTTGTTATTCTACGGGAGACAAGTTAATAGCTCCCATGCGGGGTGTTTCAAAGGACCTCGAAAAAAATTAAAAGTCTTAGATGGGTTATTCGTTTGTTTTGCACTCGACTGACTATAACGTGCGTTATCTTTGGATATGATCTAAACGCATGGTAGGTGACGACGATCTATACCTCAATGACGGCGAAACGTCTTTAAGGCACTACCTTAAATAATACATCTACGCTTTTTGACATCAAAACTGCTTGATTTATAATCGGCTAAAAACTTTTAATTTATTTAGTATTTTGCCTACGTCACAAGTCACAAGTATTTTAACGCCCAAAGACTTGTTTGACTTTGGCGAATTGTGCGAATTGTGACATTTTTGTAATTTCATAATTTGACAATGCAAAAACTTAACCTTGTAACAAAAACCAAAAATAAATAATATATGAAAAGTGGAAAAATTTGTGAAAAGCTGGCGGAAAATTCTTGAGCATAACAATGGCAACTAAATATAAATGCAGACATGTGCTTTGGCCATAAAGCAACCATTTACAGCCACTTAAAGCCATTAGAAGCACTTAAGCCCCAACTCAAGGCCAAACGAACGAAGCCAAGCTAATGGTCTAATGGTTGACAAATTTGTGGCATCAACATAATGCCACAATGCCAACATCATGCGTGGCAGCCATGTGTGGCAAATAACCAACCAACCTATGACAACTCCTCGCCCACAATAAAAGAAAATGAGTCAGGGCCTTCAATTAGACGCCGCGTATTGCGTAGACCTTGAGCTAGATGATTGAAACAACTTAACCAACAATTTAAATAATCTTTGGAACTCTTTTTTTTTTTTTTGCAGTTCTCAATGTGGCCGCTGGCAAGGCACCAATGCAAATCTCCACGGATGGCGCCGGTGCACCACAAAAGGCCATCGATGGCTCTACATCGGCATTCTTCACGCCCGATACTTGCTCGCTGACCAAGCCGGAGCGTTCTCCCTGGTGGTATGTGAATTTATTGGAGCCCTACATGGTGCAGCTGGTGCGTTTGGATTTTGGCAAATCGTGTTGCGGTAAGTAAGGCCACAAGATAGACGGACTCTATGATGCAGTCATCCGATGCAAATAAAGGGTGTCCATTTGTCGAAAACTTGCGAAACTTGAAGTCACCAACTCGATTGTTTGGCTTGGTTCAATGCACCTTCAGTGCAATTTTTGGATAAACTCTGAAGGCATTCAACAAGCTGAAACCGAGTTTCCTAAACCTGCCTGCCGCATACTTTGTAGCACTTTGCTGTGCCTCCTCTCTACATGCAACAACATGCAACATTTTCAAATTTTTCCTGATTTTTCTTGCAACACGGCCAAGTCAACAAAGTACGACTGACACGGCTTCTGTCTCAAAAAAAAAACCCACTTGGCTGCAACTGCTGGACGAGGGAACTGGGCAAACTGATGGGGCAAAAGGCATTGAAAGAGTCAGACCGCCAGTTAGTCAGGCGGTTCGACGGTTGGACGACGGTCGGACAGGTAGAGCCACAGATATTCGAAGAGCTTGCAAGATTTCCCTAATGCTTTCACTTGGAAGCGACTTTAGCGTCTGCGTCCGATTGCAACCTGAACAACTTCGATAAATGTTATGTGATTTCATGTGGCTGGCTGGCTGGCTGACTGGCTGCCTCTCTGCCGCACTGCCTCTCTCTGGGTCTTTGGCTCTCCGACGCTTTGGCTGGCTTAGTGACTTAGTGGTTGTGGTTAAGTGAACATGCAACAGACAGTGCACTTCACATCCATCCCTTTCCCTCTCTCTTCTCTCGTCAGCTCTCTCTCTCTCTCTCTCGCCCTCTCTGTGAGAGCATGAGTGTGTGTGAGATAGACGAAAATTTATGATTACTTTCACTGCAGCTGAAATGCCGCGTCGTTGAACTTTCTTGACCTGTTGACAGCAGCAGCAGCAGCAGTGAGTATAAACAGTGTTGTAAGTTTCCAGAAAGTGAATATTATCGACTAGAGTTGTACAACTTTGTTCCGGAATAAATCAATTGTACTTTTCACCCAAGTCAATCACTAGAACGGTTGACAACACTGACAGAGAGTAACTCCCCTTCTACTGGCACCTGCTGTGTGATCACCTGGCGCTGGAAGAGGAATCCAGTTCCTGGGTAAACCAACCTATACCTGGGCGGATCTGGCCACTTTTGTCCAATCCTCAAAATGGCTTAGCTACCAATGCCCACCAGCTTTTGACCTTCCTCTAGCCTTTTCCACCTCTTTCCTCATGTTCTATAGGTGATCTCAATTATAGATCCAGCAGCCTAAGAGTCTGAAACGCGCTTCAGCATCTAAATTATATTTCTTTCCAATTCGTCTTAAAGTCTTTTTCTTTATTACAGGTAACAAGCCTGCCACAATAGTGGTACGCGTTGGCAACAATCGGCCCGATTTGGGCACCAATCCGATTTGTAATCGTTTCACTGGTCTGCTGGAAGCCGGCCAACCTCTATTTCTACCCTGCAATCCGCCCATGCCGGGCGCATTTGTTAGCGTGCATCTGGAGAATAATACACCAAATCCATTGTCCATATGCGAAGCTTTCGTTTATACAGATCAGGCTTTGCCCATTGAACGTTGCCCCACGTTCCGGGATCAACCTCCCGGCGCTTTGGCATCTTACAATGGCAAGTGCTACATCTTTTACAATCGCCAACCTTTGAACTTCCTCGATGCGCTCACCTTCTGCCGTTCACGCGGTGGCACACTAATAAGTGAGAGCAACCCGGCTCTACAGGGCTTCATCAGTTGGGAACTCTGGCGACGACATCGCAGCGATGTCAGCTCTCAGTATTGGATGGGCGCTGTACGCGATGGCGTCGATCGCAACACCTGGAAATGGGTAAATGGCGAGGAGGTGACAGTTTCTTTTTGGAACCATCCAGGTGGTGATGAGGACTGTGCACGCTTTGATGGCTCCAAGGGCTGGCTCTGGAGTGACACCAATTGCCACACGCTGCTAAACTTCATATGTCAGCACCAGCCGAAGACCTGTGGCAGGCCAGAGCAGCCGCCCAATTCCACTATGATTGCGCTCAACGGTTACGAAGTAGGCGCCCAGATCAAATACTCCTGCGATGCTAATCATTTGTTAGTTGGACCCGCCACACGCACCTGTCTGGATACAGGCTTCTACAATGAGTTTCCGCCAGTGTGCAAATGTAAGTGATGAGGTTGAATTTTGTTTTAATGTAATATTCACGGGTTGGCCTTGGTGTTCCTTACAGATATTGAATGCGGTCTGCCCGCCAGCATTGCCCATGGCTCCTACACGTTGCTTAACAATACAGTTGGTTATCTTAGCCTGGTCAAGTATGATTGTGATGAAGGCTTCGAGATGATTGGACGCGCTCTGCTAACATGTGACTTTGATGAGCGTTGGAACGGTCCACCACCACGCTGCGAAAGTAAGTTTCCTCCAGAGCCTTTATATTTTTTGGATCTTACTTCAACATTTCTTTTAGTTGTGGAGTGTGATACGCTACCTGGTAACTACTACAACACTATCATCAATGCGCCCAATGGCACCTACTATGGCTCGAAAGCAGAAATCTCTTGTCCAACTGGTTATCGCTTGGAGGGACCGCGCGTGCTCACCTGTTTGGCTACGGGACAATGGAGCAGCGCCTTACCGCGCTGCATTAAACTCGAACCCTCGACACTGCCGACGGTATCAACAGTCACGCCCACAGCAGGTCTGCAACCTTCTACGCCTTACAGACCCAAGAGTCCTTCAACTAGCAGTCGACCGGCTTATCGACCATCGTCTACCACAAGTAGCACGGCTTCCACGCATTCTAGCACTAATACGCCACAGGTGGAGATCAATGGTGAATGTAAGTAGCAATTAATTAAGTAATGTAATTAAGTTACTAATCCCTCCCTAAATATCAGCAGCCGATTCTGAGGAGGAAGTAAACTATTTGGTACCTGGCACCGTGCGCGAAGAGTTCCCACCGCGTCGCACCGTGCGTCCTGTGCTTATACCCAAGAAGCCAAGCAGCACACCCGCCTACAAGCCCACAACCAGCACGGTTCATGTGCCGCCATCGTCCACCTATGCGCCCACACCAGCACGCACTAGACCAAGTGCACCGTCCACACTGGAGACCACCACAAGAAATACGCAACACATTATACTCAACTCGCATCCGCAGGACAATGAGATTGCCGATAGCGTTAATATACGGCAGAATCAGTCGCCGAATGTTAATGTGCCCTTCTCTGTGGACAATCCCGATCGCAAGGAGACCAAGGAAGCCAAACTTAATTTGGGTGCTATTGTGGCATTAGGTGCATTTGGTGGCTTTGTCTTTTTGGCCGCCGTCATCACGACAATTGTCATTTTGGTGAGAAGGTAAGTCGAAAAACAAAAATTTCATCTCATTATGGATAGATTATGTATCTACACTAAAAGTAAGCAGCTTAACGCTTGGCTACCCTTTACCACTCCCCGCCCAACTATCAATCCCAATGCCACACAATCAACACACACACAAACACACACAATCACTTACATACACACACTTACATATAGGCATAAAATCATCTTGGAATCCTACGGCAATCTCTAGCACGTAATTACCTTGTCCAACTTACACCCTTGCAATGGGTTTTCATGCCATTATATCATTACATTATATACCAAATTGGTTTAATTAAAAAAAAAAATCGTTTTTTGTCGAGGCGTTTTCCAAATGTGAAGTGGAGGATAGTCAGGCGTGGCTAGGGGAGTTCTTACCTGCGAGAGAAAACCATTTTACCAACTTTGGGTGTCCTGATCCCAAAACCCCCGTATATCGTATCGTACTTCGCTTGTGGAAAATTTAAGATTTCTTCAAGTTTTCAAAGTTCGAAATAAGAATAAAGTTGATATACAATATGAAAATGATTTGAAAACAAATTTTGAGATCTTCTAGCGTAGCTATTATTCGAGTTTTTGAGCGAGACGAGTTTATTAAATATAAAGGGTTTTTCAATAAGAGCGCTACAAAAACGGTTTTGGATATCAATGATATTCTTTATTCCTGTGAAAATACATTCGATGCCATTATGTTTGGAACTCGATTTCTTTTGCATGGCCACCACGGGCACGCTGAACCCAATTTTGACGGTTTTCAAGCATAAATCGGCCGATACTGCTGCAATTTCACGTTCGATATTCGTACGAAGTTCGACCATAGACTTGACGTAGCCCCACAGGAAATAGTCTAACGGCGTCAAATCGGAAGACCGATGCGGCCAATTGACTGGACCATTTCGTGAGATAATACGTTCACCAAACTTGGTTTTCAATAAATCGATTGTGACATTCGCTGTGTGGTTTGTGGCCATATATTGTCCAAATCCATATTATCCAATTCGGTTCCAAAATATTCGGTCATTATTGAGCGGAAGCGATTCCATTTCACAGTAACGTGCCGGTCTTGATGATCACGGAAGAAGTACTGCCTAATGACGCCGCCGACCTATGCGGGATGCAATGGTGACTCATGGAGTACGTGTGGATTGCTGCCTGACCCATAATGCACACTTTGCTTATTGACGAAGCCATTCAGCTAGAAATGAGCCTCATCGCTGAAGATGATTTTTCGATGAAAGTCCGGATCATTTTCAAGTTGTTGCTCAGCCCAATTCACGAAGATACAGAAGACGCTTCTGGTGGTCAAGCGGCATTAGTTCGTGCGTCAATTTGATCTTGTAAGGATGTAGGTCAAGATCTTTTCGCAAAATTCGCCATAACGACGTCACAGCGATGCCCAACGCTTGAGAACGACGTGTGAGAGACTGAATTGGGTCTTCCTCATTTGATGCGCTAGCGGCAGCAATATTCTCGACACTACGGGAACTTTTTTGTCTCACTGGCACGGGAGCGTACAAACTGCCTGTGGATTCAAATTTTTCCACTAGACGCTCATTTGTTGATCTGGCAGGACAATTATGATGACCATAAATTCGACTTGTTGTTGGATCGTATATCTTTCCATGATGAAATGGCAAACCTCACGGAAAAGAATTGTCAAGAGAGCGGAAAAAAATATGGCGTCGTTTTCTGTTCATATCGGTCTACTTTTGTAGCGTTCCTATCGAAAAACCCGATACAATATGAAAATAATTTGAAAACAAATTTTGAGATCTCATAGCGTACCTTTTATTCGAGTTTTTGAGCGGGACGAGTTTTTAAAGTATAATACATATATGTATAAGAAGTATTTCTATATAATACCCTTTACATTTACGAATAGAGTATTTAATCTTTGGCGATGTAAATAACAATGTAAATAAATAAATAGCTTATTTACATACTGTTTATTGTATATTACTTCATATCAAAATTCATGATGGATAGTTAAGAACTTGAAAATATTGAAATTGATTTAAAATCACATCAAACTACACGACATGTGCTTTATACATACTCACACACACGCACACACACACAAACACTACTACACGCACACCATTTTTCTCTCTATTTTGTTTTTTTTTTTTTGGTTTTGTTATTCTCTATTTTTTATTTGACCATCATTTGTCAGCACCCCGAACAGTAAACGTCGGTACAAAGCAAAACACTATACCAATTACCATCATCATCATCAGCATCAGCACCACCAACCTCATGAACATCATCACCATCAGCACCACAATCATCACCGGCAACAGCAGCAGCAACAGCAGCTGGGAGCAGGATCAAAGCTGCGCCTGCCAAGCTATGCCACTGCAACGGCCACAAGTGCCACCAGCTATGCGTCGACAGCGCAGCTAACTCGAAGCAAAACTGGGGGATATCATATAAGACCACTGCATTGGAAGCAGTTGGAGCATTATGTGGCTCGTGATGAAGCTGGTGATGCAGAAGGTGTTGGTGGTGTTGGTGGTGCAGCTGGTGCTGGTGGCAGCATAAGCTCCAGCACACGCTGTGAGCCGCCGCCCTCGATGTGGTACAGCGTGCTGGCCTTACCCTTTGATGATCAGAAGCTGGGAAGGCGCGAGCTGAGCACCTATGGACGTGGTTATCGTGCCCGTGCCGGTCTCTTTAGTAACACGCACATGTGAGGGAAGGGAAGGGAAGAGAAGTGAAGTGCAAGAGCAAGAATTAAAGACAAGGAAATACAATAAAGAATAACAGATAAAATATAGATAGCGAGAGAGAGAGAGAGAGAGAGAGAGAATTTTAACGCTAATGAAGCGCATGCCAAAGAGAGACCAAAATAAAATGAGAATCTACCTACAAAGAGTAACTCGTATATGTGCCAAAGATGAACTACTACTACTACTACCAAAAGCAGCAGCAGCAGCAATAAGTCAAGCAATCAATCAAACAATCGAACAAACAATCAAGCAATCAATCAATCAATCAGTGCCTTTAAAACAAATACAAATCTTAGTACACAACTGAAACGCGCGGCCATAATTTGAAATGTAAGCAGCCAGTCCAATCTACTTAATATAAATACAGATTACCAAATACATACCAACACAGCTACAACAATATACATATATACAATCACTCAGTCAATCAACCAAAAATAGTATCAATCAAACAATACAACAAACAACACTGAAGAGAATAAAGTGCAAAAAAAAATTGAAAATTGAATGTCTTGTAAGTGCTTTGCTGTGGCCGCCTTGCTGTTCCGTTTCTTTCATCAATCAGTCAATCAGTCAATCAATCAGTCGATCGGTCAATCGGTCAATCATGCAATGTAAATCAGCTGTTGTTGTTGTTGTTTTTGTTGTTGCGCACGCACACACGCACACACACGAACACAAACACCTGCACACGCTCGCACGCACAAAAAATACTCTCTCGTTTTTCCAACTCTCGCTCTCTCCACACACACACACACACACACACACACACACACGCACCAACACACACACAGACAAAAGCTGCACGTTCCCTGCAGGAAAACATTACAGTCGCAAACTGGTTTTGAACCGCCCCGTTGTGCAACTGTTTGTCCGAAACCTAGTATGTTTGCTCTGAAAATTCTAGTATGTTTAACATGGGGCTGTCATTGCAGGCAACCAGAATTTTCGGGTATGATGTTCAACTGGTTTCAAACTGGTCCGGCTCATATTGAACAAAACTAGTAGCAGCTTATTAGAATGTAACAAGTCGCTTCTAACGAATTCAAAACTAGTCCATTTGATATAGAAAATTAATAGTTCTTTGCATTTAGTTGGAGGTTGGTAAATATGGTCTTTAATTTTACTAGTAATTTTTGTTCCAGACTGGAATATACTGCCCAAAAATGAAACTACTTTAAATTTACAATTTGAACATTATTATTATTATTATACAAGTTACATTAATAAAATTAATTACTAAACAAAAATAATAACAATTTATATTAAAAACATTAAAAATTATCTTAACATATAAACATACAATTATACTTAAAATATTGAATACAATTAATTTTAAATACAAATTAAAAATATAAATTAATTAAATTACAAAATTAATACAATTATATTATATATACATAACAAATAATTTATAATAAACTTAAAATAAGAAAATTATTACTTAAAAATACTATAAGGTAGTTTTTGTTCATTAGTTGCCGTTCTGGGGAGCTGTTGTCCGAGAGATTTAATATTGCCGACTGAATTTGTATTTCTTCTGTAAAGAGAGCTTTAATTATTATTTATTTTTTTAATTTCGTAATGTATAGTATGCTTACCTTATAAAATGCCACAAAAGTTTTCGAAATGGCTTAGAGACTTTTTCCCCAAATACATACATATGTAAAGCTCCATTAAAACGTCTTTGTGCAAGATATCACACAAATATCAAAAGCACGGAATGACGGGCCTTGATTCCTCATAGCCATCAACTAATAGATGCAAGAAATGTCTCTATAGAGCACAAAAAACAATTTTTGTATAAATACGTTCATATTTATTTATGTATATTTAAACAATAAAAAACAAATTATTGCTATTTTTACTTACCTTAGTTGACATGCGTCTGTGAGCAGAATTTAACTGCAGATAAAAAATGTTGTTACAAATATTACTTACAACATTATTTATGCACATGCAATGCAATTATATGTAATGTATCTTCATACAGTGTGCCACAAAAGTCATAGTACAGCAGGCGATTTTACACTTAAATGCGAATTCCTCCCAAATTGCTAAAATTTTCCAAAAACTAATGATGAGGTTTTCTTAAATTTATGTATATAATGTCATAGTACACTTAGACGGTATACCGAATTTACGTTGTTGCAGCTGGTTTGTTTTGGTTTTTGTAACGGGACTTTTTTGTATATGCTTTGCTTTACTTTTGTATGCGCGTGTGGGAATTTTCCGCTGCCAAAAAAAATGTGCATTATTAACTGCAAACGTTGTTTTTTTGTTTATTATTTAAAAATATATGTATATTTAAGAAAATATATCATTAGTTTTTGGAAAATTTAAACAATTTAAGTGTAAAATCGCCTGCTGCACTATGGCTTTTGTGGCACACTGTATGTTTGCATAAACATAAATAGCAAATATGTAACTCACCTTGTGTTTTGGCAACTTTTCTTTTATTATATTTAAATAATTGTTTTTCTATTACCGCACTGATTTGCTTTTTAAATTGTTACTTATTTTAATTATTAAAACAATTGATTTTCAATAAATTTACAACCGATCGCACTGATTTGCACCTTGTACTGACGCCTAATTTTTGCAGCAGCTTCTTTTGCCTTTTATTCCTTTGTTGTTTTTATGCATACACAAAAAAAAAAATAGCCACAACCCACCCTTAAAGAATGCTTGTTTGTTCTTGTTGCGTTAAAAAAATACAAAAAACGAGAGAGCAGCTCGCTCAATTGAGCGAACACAACAAATTTGAGAGCGTAAGCCGTGAGCGAAGCGCGCTCTCGTTTACCGCATTTTCCTATTCCACAACAGTTCTTATTTGAACCATATAAGAACTAGTAACGTTTAGAGTAGTTGAGGCCACTTAAATGACACCGAATTCCTGCAGGGTTGTTAACACTTTCACCTGCACGCACACAAGCACATGCTGATTGCTTTTTTTTTGTTTTTTGTAAATTTTAATTTGGTTCTGGTTTCCACTGTACTTACAATCCAATCTAGTTTTAACCTGCTCCTGTTACTAATCCACACCAACCAAACCTATAAATAAATACTCTACATTTACTTACAAATCTATCTACATCTTTTTCTCTTAGAAATCGTACAACGCAACATTATCGCCATCGTGCTTCGCCGGACTGTAATACGGTTGCATCCTTTGACAGCTCCACTTCCGGCTCACGCAATGGCCTCAACAGGTGCGTATCCTTTTTGTTGCTGCTTCTTCTCTACGCCAACTAATATTAGTTTGGCAATTTCTTTCTTTAAGGTATTATCGCCAAGCCTGGGAGAATCTACACGAGTCCGCATCCAAGAACAGCTCGCATAATGCGCTGCGCCGCAAGGAGACGCTCGATCCGCCCAGCATGACACGCTCACGCGATAATCTGCGTGACAATATGCAACGCTCACGCGAAAATCTGGACAGGTGCGTCTGTCGACCCTAGATCGTTAGTTCCATTTAGTACTAAATATGACAACTTTTATTTGAAACATTTCACAGATGTGGTCGAGACAATTATGGCATGCGTGACAACTCCGAGATGGTCGTGTCCGATGTGTGCTTGAAGGGCGAGAAGAAGCGACACCATCATCATCATCACAAGAGCAGCTCACGCAATGGTGACTATCGTGACCGAGATCAATCTGCTGGCAGGCGGGATCATCACAGACATAGCGGCGGCGGCGGCGGAGGCAGTGGCGGCGGACACTATTGACCAACTATGGTCATTACCATCAATGTGGAGCAATAAAGCAATAAATGTTTAAGGGGTCAACTACGAATCCCAGCTGATGTATGATCGACCGACCTAGCGCGCAACAACGAAAGTTTTTTTGTTAATTTTAATTTTACAAGTTTAATGTTACAATCTTTTTTTTTTATATATATATATATACTATTATTATATATATTGTATCTTGGGTCGCGCAT
Organism: Chymomyza amoena; assembly: GCA_037043745.1. Classification (NCBI taxonomy): domain Eukaryota; kingdom Metazoa; phylum Arthropoda; class Insecta; order Diptera; family Drosophilidae; genus Chymomyza; species Chymomyza amoena. Next base: position 174,799 of record JBAMAX010003308.1, read on the forward strand.
TAGTTCTTTAGTTGAGAAGAGAAAAGAAAAGAAGCAAAAAGTGTTAGGTTTTTTTTATGTGTTGCTTGCAAGTCAATAGTCTCACTTTACATAGCTATATATAGATTTTATGTATATGTACCACTTATATATATATATACTATATATATTTGTTTTCGCAGGTGTCTAAGTGTTCGTTCGCGCATAGCTCTTAGTCCTGAAAAAAAAAAAAAGAAAAAATACTTTGTAAGCTTTTTATATTTATTGCAAAGCTTAGTTAAAATTTTTATGAATTAGTTGTAAAGCTTAAAGCAAGGACAACAAAAAGAAGTTAGTTTTAGTTGAAAAAAAAATGCAATTATTCCCTTAAACCCCAATTAAACCCCATCCACACACACACACTCCCCATCCAGTCCGCTTCCTCCCTCTGTCCAAACTACCGAGAGCAGCTGTCAGAGCAGCAACAACCAAATTATGTGCAACTTGGTTTAGCTTGATTTCAGCCAAGCCAAATCGACTTGCTCATAGTGCCCCCCTAAAGCAAACAAAAAATAAAAAGACAGTCCCATAGTACGAGTGCCATTACAGGCAACAATAAGGATGAAAATCTGAAATCTGAAATTTATAAAAGCAATTACTACGTAGATCTTGCAGTAACTAGTTACAGTTATTTATATACAAATAAAAAAAAACAAAATATATGTATGTTGGATTTTGAATTTAATATTCTTTTAAGAGTATGTAAAAAAAATTTGCAAGCCGCAAAGTATGCAATATTATTTGTCATTATTTCAATGTAAATAATAATAATTTATTTAATAAACAAAAACAAACGACAAGTTTTACTAAACAAGCCCAACTTGCTTTTAATTGTTATCAATTTAAGCTCAGTAGCGAAAGCTTTGTGTTTTGTAAATGATAATTCCGCTTAGCTCAGCTTATTTGCATTTGAAAGCGATACACAACAAATGGCAGTTAGTCTTGTAAAGAATGGCAACGCCGAAACTGGTAGTCGGTTTTTGTATACTAAAAATGTTGCCACCTCGTTGGTGCTGCCCATCGTCATAGGCACATTTACTTATAGATGGCGCCAGCGCGTTTGCAACTCCACATACAGGTCGCCATATTACTTGACAGCTGTCAAATTGACATCGGCGTACTACACATCTCTTTCGCTCTTTCTTCTACGAGTGTTCGCCATACAAGATGGTACGTACGAATTTTATCCATGCTCAACCTAAAATAAAATCGCCAAAAACCAGTGCCATCCGTGTTAATTATTAAAAGAAAAAACTGTCAAGTTATTGTGCTTTTTCCAAATATCATTATGCTGCAAAAATATTTTTTGCACAGCCTGGACAATATGTGTTTTTTGCAATATAAACAAAGCGATTTTTTAGTGTTGTTGTAGCAGCGCCAACATCAGTAACAACTTTAAACATTGATATATTTCTTTATTTTTTCTTTATGTGCTATAGACGAAGGGTACCTCCAGCTTTGGTAAACGCCATAACAAGACGCACACATTGTGCCGTCGTTGTGGTCGTTCCTCGTATCACATTCAAAAGTCCACTTGCGCCCAGTGCGGCTACCCTGCAGCCAAGTTGCGTTCATGTAAGTCTCAGTTAAAACATTTTCGTATCTTAAACGTTTCTAATTGCGAAATTTCTTTAAACAGACAACTGGTCTGTGAAGGCCAAGAGGAGGAAGACCACTGGTACTGGCCGTGTGCGTTACCTGAAGGTAGTACGCCGTCGTTTCCGCAACGGTTTCCGTGAGGGCACCCAGGCTAAGCCCAGAAAGACCGCCCAGACCGGCAAGTAAACCGTGCCCCGAGCGACAAGCGTTCCAGCAAATGCAGCAACTCCCAACATCGGCATCAAAAACAACTCGAAAATGTTCAAACACGAGTTTAATTAATGCTCCTACAAAGCTTCGCTGGAGCCAATAAAAGAAAATTTTTTTTTAAAGTGAAACTTGAGCTTATTTTTTCAAAACCTGTGAAAAGCATGTGCCAGACAAGGCGCCGCAAGACTATGAAAAAGAGCACAGCGTGAGCAACATTTTTTTTTATTTGTGACTGTGAAATTAATAATTAATTGAAAATTGCGGCGCCTTGCCTTGCAGTGTAATTTGCAAAATTGGATAAAACGTATTCCGTGTGCAGCATAGACACAAATTGCCAAATTTGGATTAGAAATCTACGAACATGCTGCACAAATCAAATTACTACTTGTAGGGCGGCAGCATATTGAAAAGGCAGCTAAACCTTATACATAGATTACTATATACAGCAGCAAAGTACATGTGGCTGGCTATTTACGAGAATTGGTAGAGTTGGACATGGCATATAAGGAATATCGCAGTTTGTTAGCATTCTTGGAAAATCAAAACTTCATTATTCTCTTATATTAAATGTATTGTTTGTACCTCAAGCCAGTTGCTGTTCAAAAATATATATGTATATATCTACTACCATCACATACATAATTTTGTTTGTGCATTATCTTGCCTACTAAACATTGTTAAACGCTTGCCTATCGATATTATTTAATGCTGTATGCTGCTATCGATAGCCAATTAGACATGCCAATTATGTGTAGCTGGCATTTTATAAACTTAATGATTGGGTTATTTTTTATTGCAGGACGCACCAAATAGTTTTCGCAATAATTTAGACAAGGTTGGATATTTTGGAGAGTCTTAGTTGATCAACATTTTAATTTTCTTTAAGTGCAACTTAGAATATCGATGTTTGGCAATCGATGTAAACTTTGTTACAGATTTGTAAACAAATGTTTGTTTTGTTTAATGAATGCAATTTTCATTTTGAGTGTTAATAAAAATATGATGTCCAGTCAGACAGTAAAAAATGATTGAATTTTTATTAGAATAAGCTCAAAACATTTTCTTAAAAAATAATCACCCTTTTATATGCTCGCGTTGTCTCTTATTTAAAATCTGTTTTTTGTCTTAAACAAATTGCAAATAGCATACAATATAAAAATAATAAGCAAAAAGATACGCATATTGTTCACTAATTTTATTAAAATTGTATAAACAACAACAATGCAATATGGCAAAAAATTTCCAGTTGCTCAAAGCGAAAAAGTTGGCTTAGCTCAGCAAGCAAATACCAGGCGAACAGAAACATATAGAAGAATGATAATTTTGTCGCAGCATCAAACACATTGGTACGAACACATTGCCGTCTCGCTCACACTCAGCTCGCTCTATATGGGACTATGTTTGGCAGCAGAACGCTTCTGTCTCATTTGCGCATGCACTGTTGCTGCAATAAATAAAAAACAATAACGAAGGACTGGAAATAAGCGAACACGGCTGCAAAGAGTATAAAACAACGAGCGGCCATTATTGTAACTGCAGTTAAAACATAATAAATAAACAATAGAAACTTGTTGCTAAGTTCTGATCGCCTGGTAAATTGGCCGCTGAGCTAAATACAATTTCAATAGAATTTTTCAACACTTGCAGAAGTTTGCATTCAAACAGTTATTCTTTGTATGTATATGGGATGATCTTTTGAGCTTGTTCGATCTTTTGTATAAACAAATTAGAATCAATTAAGCTTTAAGCTGCTCGCGCTGATGACTAGATCAGCTGCTCCTTTCTAGCCTTGGGTTTTTCTAATGGTGGACGTGACTTTCCAGGCATAAAGATAGTCCATTCCAATTGGATGCTATTTCTATCTATTTTTTTTGACTGCATTAGAGTTGGTGGCACTCTTCTAACTTGTGTGTCGTTCGTGCCTTTGCATTTATAATAGTTAAGAATTAAATTTTTCATTAAAAAAACGGCAAGTTAATAATTCATTTTTACTTATGTTGAATTTATTTCGTATAACAAAAAAGGTGTGAATTCAAAAAAAATAAAAAAATCTTCATAACATTCTTGTTCATCAGGAAAATGAAAATTGGAATAATAATGACATAAATAGATGGAAGTATATATACTATATATGTATATATAATTTGTAATTATGTTTTTGTCAGATCTTTACTGCTTTTGTTTTTGTTTTTTTATAAGTTTAAATATACTATATGCTAAAATTTTAAAGGCAATTATTGTTCATTGAACCCAAACATGGGTTTGACTAATCCTTTCAAGCCGTGTCGGGGCTGGCTTCAATTTAAAAAGCTTCAATTAATTAATAACTTTTCTGGTTTTTATATAGTACATTGCCATCTCATATATGTATCTGTTTCGGCAATGGCAATATGACAACGGAAACTCTCTTAAAATTCATAACTTTTCGCTTTTTATACATTTTCAATGTTTCAACAACAACAATTGAATCTTTAGGTATATGTTTTTGTTTGTATGTAAATATATGTGTATATATATCTTTATGTTTGTTTGTTTGTATATATATATCTATGCTTAATACTTTACATATATTTTTGTTTTTTGTATGTAATAATTATATTTGAAAGCTATTCATTAAGTGCTGTTAAAATTTAACTTTTTTGTTTTTGATTTTTTGTTGTTTTTCTTTTTGTTTTATATAAATTTAAGCAAATAAAATTATACAAAGTTAAATATTAAATTGTTTAGTCGTTCGTTTATTATTGAATGCGACGTTTGCTTTCTTGCAAATAATTTTTGCTTTTTAATTTATACAATAAATGAAAACACTAATGACCAATAATATAAATTATAAAAAAAAGTATTATCTTCATTAATAGGTAAGGTAATGGTAATAGTTGTTAAACTTTAAAAAACTAAATTTAATTTTAAACGTAAATCTAAAATTTTTCTGTTTTTGTTTTTGCCCTCAAGTGCTGCATTAGATGTCATACAAACTTATATTATTAATAAAAACTAACATTGTATAATATTAAGAATTATTACTCCATTAAGTGACGGTCCTCCATAAGCTTAAGATTTCGACGACGACGACGACGAGTTAGTTACGACGAGTACTATGCACAACACATTCGATTCGTTCGTTCTTGTTCTATGTCCGGAATCCCATCCCAATGACCGCAGGTCACAGTTGCAGGTTACAGTGTTACATACATTATCAATAATAATGAATGATTTATTTGGAAAGGAACAACTTAGTAGGGAAGGGAATATGTTTCGGTTTCGGTTTCTCTTGATCATTTTTTTTGTATAGAGTGAGGAGGAGTGAGTAGTTTTCAGTTTTCAGTTTTGGCAACAATTAGTAGCTTGTGCTTTATAATAAAAATTTGGTTCCAATATGTATGTATGTATGGTAGGTATGTATGCGCATGTGTAAATATGTATGTATTTAATCTAGGTACCGTAAAATCTAATAAAAAAATATATCTATGCTTGCCATATATCAACTATATCAAAACGCATCTTGCTAACGTATTTAAATCATCTCTATATGTATGATTAGCAACAGCCTAATTAGTTATCGTATAATACATATCTTTCATTATGTACCATCATTGTATCTGTATGTGTTGTGTATGTGTGTATGTAAAATACATATACTTCAGTTAGTACATATGTATATCTATTCGAATTAATGCCTGTGTGTGTGTGTGTGTGTGTGTGACAAGAATTGAACTTAAGTCGAAAGCATTAGAGAAGAAAAACATTTGGAAAGTTATCGAAAAAAAAACATATTGTGCATATTCCTAATTCATCACCTTTCTCCCACCCCATCACTGGGTCAGCAAATAACACTGTTGTTAACAGCAGTTAATACCACATAACCCAAACCCACCACATGAATCCAGAAAAAATGCAATCATCATTCCTTTGGTACACTTAACGCGCTGCCAGAGTTGACGTCGGAGGAGCCCATTTGCTGAGGTATGACTGTTAGACTTTTCGGTATCTTTGACATGATAACGTTCTCCATTAACTTTTGCTGTTGCTGCTTCAGTGTCATTGTGGCTGTGCCGCCGCCGCCGCCAATAAGCGGCTTCAGCGTTATGCCCGAGGAGTTACTACTCGTAGCCGTTGCAGGTTTCGGAGTCAAATGAGGCAGTTTATTTGTAGCAGTAGCGTTATTGCTGTTTCCATTTAACAAATATTGATTGGCATCGGGAAAATTCTTCCATAGCCACGAAGCGTTGTTATCTAATGGGGCAGTAGCAGTAGAGGCACTATTCGCAGCATTTGTGGCGGCCGCAGTTGCAACTGACAAAGCGTTCGCTAAAAATCCGGATGGCTGGCCGCCTGCCGTAACTTGTTGTGTGCCAGCAAGCGGTGGAATTTGCTTGGAATTAAGTCGTGCCAGTCTAAGGCCAGTGCCACTGCCAGCACTTTGCAGCAGGGGCAGCTGATGTTGCTGTTGATGCTTTTGCTGCTGCAGCTGTTGCAGTTGCAGGCGTGCAGTTTGCTGCGCGTATTTATTCAGATTCGAAAGCACTTGGGCAGCCGAAGAACTGATATTAAGCGAAGGCTGGTTCTGTGATTGCTGTGACTGTTGTTGTTGTTGTTGCTGCTGTTGTCGTTGTTGCTGCTGCTGCTGTTGTTGCTGCTGCTGTTGTTGTTGCTGCTGCTGCTGCTTAGGTTTAGCACCACCCGCCTTTAGCATCTGGTCACGAAGTAATTTTTCCCGCCTTAATATGCACATACGATTGTAATCGAATATCGATATAAGATATGGTTTTCCACCCGATTGTACTTGCACCAGTGCCGGCAAGCGTCGCCCATCCGCTGTTTGGTATAATGCATGTGATTTACTGGGCACCTTGTTCTGATCTTCGAGCGGTATCAACGTAGGCTTCCAGCTCTTGCTTTCATGGCGCTCTTGTGGTGTTAAAGTTTCAGGCAGTATAACAATGTTTGGCGCAGTTTCGCGACCTCCAGCAGCAGCAGCAACACCAGCTCCGGCGCGCGGTAATTGCAGGCGTTTATTTCCATACTGACTGCCCAACAGACTAGAGCCCGCTCCATTGCCGCTGGTGCGCCTACGCTGTAGACTAATCAATTCCGGTGGCGAGGTCAATGGCGCTGCACTGGCTGGTGGTTTGTTTAGCTGCTGCTGCTGCTGGGAGATCGTTGATGCCGATGCCACCACATTACTTTTTTGTTTACCATGCATGGTCATAATGTTGGCTGCTGAATGAGACTCAGTTTGGCTGCCTAGCAACTTGTTGGCCGCTTCCATAATTTTCTGTTGTTTATCACCGGAGCTGCTGGGCTTGCCACCTGTAGCATTGGCTTGTTGTTGACTTGCTCCAACACCGCCGCTGCTATTGCCGACAGGCAATATTTCAACAGCTTTATTCATGCCTAATAAATTTGTCTTTAAAATGCTGCGACTATTGGCCAAGCTACTGCTTGTTGGTACCAATGCTGGTGTGCCCATTTGCATGCCGCCGCAAGCAAGCCCACTCTCCTTTGCTTGTCCAGCTTTCTGTGAGGACTCTGCTGATACTGTAGCTGTAGAAACATTTGTTGGCTTACTGGCAATATCTTTGGGTCGTGCTGTTATGGTAACTGCATTCGAACTTAACTGCTTGGTCAGTTTATCAACGGAAGACTTGCTGATGCGGGATTCGAGCGACGACGACTTGTCACTTTGATGAACATCATTACTATCATTCAGCTCGACTAAAGCAGTTTTTGTTTTTTCCACTTCATTATTTGGATCTGCGGCACTAACAGAGGTATGGCTGCCGTACGTAGTAGCTGCTGTCACTGTTACTAATGATGGGGACACAGTTGGTTTAGCGCCAGTCAAGCCTCCACAATGTCCGTGGTCAAATGAATTTAAGCGTTGACGCACCGTCTCCGTGTAAACAACCGCGTTCGAGCACGCATGCGGCGCTAGTACCAGATCGCCATTGCGGTAATACTTCTCTAATAATATGAGATGCCGTAGAAAAGAGCTTTGATTGCCATAAGGTTTTTGCAGCTCCTCCCAGAGGCGCCTTGTAGCTTCATCGTACTGCAAGAATGTTTGAACTCTGGTCCAACCTTCCGGAGTGCGTTGGCTAGTACTGCAGCCAAAGGGTACTTTAAACTGCACGCCCAGATCCTCCTCTCCGTGAAACAGTTCACGCATTGAGATATTGGGATTGCCACGCAACACATTTGAAATGTTCGCAATGCCTCCCTCAACGCTGCTGTTCTGTAAGTTCTGCTGCAGAATTGCCTGCAATTTAGACATTTGCTTTTTCGATGCACCTCCACCTCCCACTCCCACTACTGGTGTATGTGTATTCGATGAACTGGACGAATTGGAGTCTGTCGGCCCATCGTAGTCAACCACCATCGGTGAGTCTTCACAAGCCGATTGCATTTCTGTTGTAGCAGATGAATTTACATTCTGATTGGCATTAATTGCATTAGCAGCGCAATCTTCCTCATCAACTTCAGATGCATCATTGCTGTCGTCTTGTATGTTGTGGAATTTAAGGAGTCTACAAGGAATATAAATGTGAGCTAACGCCTTGGAACCAACCATTCAACCATTGCCCCGTAACTTACCTTTTGCGATAATTCTTGACAAACTCTGCCTTCTGCGACTTTGTACTATCTGGCGGTTTCATCAGCAAGTTAGCAAAATACCGACATAGCTTGCACACGGCGGTACCAACGCCCAGTTGCACCGGTATACCCATCTCAGAAAGCGCCTTCTCCAGTCGGTCCGTGTCCTAATAGGAAACAAAAAATATGTAAGTAAGAGCATAGATGCACAGCAGTAAATTATCGGAAACATACCGAAGTTATGTGGTACATATGATTCTTGCCAAGACGCCGCTTGCACAGCACACAGCCTGATGATTGTATAATGGTATTGTAATGAGTCTCACAGAGCCACACGATCGAAGTGCCGGCAGGTATCTCGAAATTAAGCAAAAACTTTTTCACACTCTTACGAATGCATTTGCGGCGCAGTGAATGACCAGCAAGCTCTGAGCATTCCTTGACAGCACAACAACGTTGTGGCATAGCTGCCGAGGCACTTGCATTCGCTTCATACTCGCCGCCGTCAGCACAGGTTCCAGCGTTATCGGCGCTTAACGCTCCGACTCCACCACCGCCAGCAACACCATAATGTTTCTCCATGTTGCCAGTTTCCAAGTGTCCGGGCGCAGAAAGGCGTTTCTTATAGGATGGTACATTAGCGCGTCGATCTACATGACGAAAGCAGGCATCACATAGACAGTTATCCACGGTCAGCTTTTCCTCATCTGACAAAAAACAAACATGTAAGTAAAGGTTTTAAGCTCAAGCAAGATGATTAAGCACTTACTTGCTAAAATTTTTTGTTGACGCTCGACGGATTTTATTTGACCCACATGACATGGCGTATCGTAGAGACCAAATTTGCCACTACAATAGTAGCACTGATCTTCACATAAACGTCCCGGATGGAACTTGAAGGACGATGCTTTTTCCGGTATAAGAATTTTCTCCTTCTCGTCTTTTTTGCTGACAAAGCCAGCATGGCTGACCATTTGATAAAAACTAGGCTCGGATTGACCGTGGCCTTCTGAGTGCGATGAGTCTAAAGAGCGTCACAATAAATAATGTAAAGTAAATATCACAAAAATAAGAAATAGATAGTTAATAGTAGTAGTAGTTAAGCAAGTATTAGTGTGCATTACATTACAATATGGTGATCTAAAGAGCTACTGGATGGATGGTCTATGTATTACATACAATACGAACTGTGGAAGGAAACACAAACCAAGGCTAGATTTTGACGAGTAGATACTATTATTATGATTGTTAGTAGTGTTAAGACGGTTATTGGTCTTTCTACCATACGCTGCAGGAGCAGCGGTCATCGAATGAATATTTGCACTGCATTTTGGCGCACCTTCGTTCTGCAAAAAAAAAGAGAGAGACAGCATAAGTTTTCAGCCCAGTTTTAATCATTTTTTTTTTCCTCACCTCATTTTGTATGGTGTAGTACGAGTCCTCGCTGGTAGCTCCTGGTTGGTCGGAGGAACGATCGGCATGTCCATGACCACGTGCACGACCTTTTTGGAATGTCATTTTTAGCGATTGGCGACGAACGCCATGTGCTGAAGAGATGTTGCTCTTACGTGTGCTGATTATCGAGGCAGCACCGTGTATTACCGTCCCAGTTGGCATACCACCGCTTCCACTGGCGCCACCATTGCTGTTCCGGTTCAGTTTGATTACAGTCTTTAATGTTCCACTCGACTCTACGTGAGCTGCACTGCCGCTTCCCTTGGTGCTCTGGCGTTTGCTGCTCTGTTGTTGTTGATGCTGTTGCTGTGTTGCGCGGGTATGGGCTTCTTGAATGTACTCCTGCCTTAACAGCTCGGCTGCGTGGTGCGTGAGCAGACCAAGATTTTGCAAATGAAGCTCTTTTTTTCGACTAAGCTCTGCTGCATCAGTATGCACTTCATTGATATCTTGTTTGTAGGGGGGGTTAAGTTTTATGTCGATATTTGAGGCATCGGCATCAACATCCGCAGTAGCATCATCATCAGCAGCAGACATTAAGCTTTCACCGATTTCTTTTGTAGTTTTTTCATCTTTCATTTCGACATCGACGAGCTTTCCGTCTTCGCTTTCTGACTTCGCATTAGATGTTTGACTAACGGCAGCTGGGGCAGAAACATTTTCCTTATTCTCTTCTGTCTGTTCTGTGCTGCTTTCCAATTGCATTGTTTTCTCAAACATCTCTGTCGTATCTTCCACATTTACTTTTTCGGTGTCCGGAAAACCATCGAAATGATGTATATCCATTTCCAAACTGGTAGAGAATTTATCATTATTACCATCAATATCTTCGCAATCATCACTGCCAATGTTATCATTAATTGGCATGTCATGTTCCTCATCAACGAGTTTTTCTTCAGCATTATCACATTCGATCAAATTGTCTTCTTCTTGGATAAGACCCTCATCGTCTTCTACTTTCTCATCCTCTAAAGGACTTAGACTGGCTTTAGAAGCATTGTCTGTTTCTGTTTCTGCATTGACATTTTCACTCATATTAGTATCGGCTGGCTCATTTTCGAGATCACCCATATTTTCATCTTCAATTATGTCATTAGGCGGCGGCTCTGAATTATCATTTTCTTTTGGCTCCTCACTATGTGAATCAACATCTCCATTTAGGAGCGCACTGTTTGTATCTGGCGCGATTTTACTCGGACTTATGTCCGAATCGGGTGTTCCTGGACGTTCATCGTCTATGCTGTCATTAAACCGCAAATCACCAGTTTTTATGGAGGTACTCGAGAAGGAATCTGTCAGCATAGGCTCTCCTTCTATTTCGGCTTCACTTTCCTCCTCACCGCCTTCCGGTTCAGTTTCAATTTCATCTTTAGGAATCACGTATGACTCAACTTTGTCGTCAGAGGCGACTATGGAGTTGTTGCTAGCCACTATCTGTACGATCTCACCAAGCTCCGGATCCTTTTCAATTCCCAAATTATTTGCTAAGAATTCAGGTTTTTTATAGAACTGTTTAACGCTTAATGCGCTAATTCCTTCACTTCTCATTTCAGGACTCAATGAAGGAGCCTTTTCGGGATCGTTAGAAGATACTGCGACAGTTGCTGCAGTGATTGACAACTGCTCAACGCTGAGGTCTTTATCGGCTTTGGGGTCGGTACTTTGATCATCAACCAGATTGGGTGACGGTGACGGTGACGAAGGCGGCTTTGCACACGATGAATCGATTTTATCCGTGTGAACATCTTTGCAATGATCACCATTGGAATCCATGCTGATTTTGGGCTCCTTATTGTCTATTACTTTAGTTTCGATTTTAAGTTGCTCCATCTTCTCTGTATCCATGGTATCGTTCAAAGTGTCATCAAACTCAGGCATAAGCTTCTCCTGTTTGATTTCCGATGCTGCAATAAGCAGGTCATCCATTGATGAGGCCATACTCTCCTTGGAGTCTTCATCGGCACATCCAGGAGTGGAGGAGGCTAGTGAATTGATAGAAGCAGTCTTAACCGTCAGTAAACTACGATTTGATGAGCCCACGCGACGACGTTTTGATGGTGTGGCAGTCAGCACAGGAGATCCAGCTTTGCTATGACGTGTAGCTCGAGTAGCCGGCTGTTTGGCTTGTGGCCGACCTCGACCTCGGCGGCTTCCAGCAAGTGTTGGCGTAGCTGCAGGTGATGATGTACCAGTGCTCGTTTCATCACTGTCACGAGGTTCTTGCTTTATAACCAGCAAAGCCTTGGCTGCTTCGTCGGCCAAGGACACAGCGGCCTCAGTATCGTCGTTAGCATCTCTCGCCTCATCTTCGCCTGAAGCAAGCGGCGGTTTAACCTCAATTTTGGCGTACTTTGCACCAACTTCAACGTCGTCTTCGGATCGCTTACGTTTTGTTGCTGGCTCTGGGGGTGCGGGTTTTTTCCTGCGGCCACGAGCAGGCAATTGCGGCTCCATACCAATTGTAGACGACTGACGTCGATTTCGTGTAATTCTTGTATTGTTTGCAAGCTCCTGTGCATGAGTTTTGCGGGTAACGCGATTACACATAGTTGTTGTCGAAGAACTTGCTGTCAAGGAATCCTTTTCCTTTTCTTTTTCAACTTTCTCTACCTTTACGTTGTCTTTTATGTCTTTCTGGTCTGTTGCTTCATGTGCTGAGGTAGTAGCTACCGCACTTTCAACTTCAGTTGCGTCGTTCGGTTCCTCTTTAATAGCAACCTCAACTTTTGCAGATTCTTTGGCTTCCTTTAAGTCCTTTATAGATTTTCTACCTCGTATAACAGGAACAGGAGTAACAGATGCGGTTGCACGCTCACTCGCACTTTTGTTTTGGTTGCTGCAGGATGGTTCTTCTCCATCGCTTTGTCCATCAACAAAGTTGTCCACCGGCGTACCACCTCTAGTTCGGCGAACGTTTCCAGCTCCAGCTGAAGTCGACGTGTTTAACAAAAGTAGTGGCGATGAATGTCGTGTAATGCGCACTGTTTTAGTCAGGCCATCTGTGGCAACTGCTTTCACAATATTTGCCCCACTAGTACTGTCCCCTACCGCATCCTCAAACACCAAGGCTGTAGTTGGCTCCTCAACAGAAGTCATTGTTGGCGTTGGTGCTGTCACTTCAGTGTTTACATCATTGGAGCTGGCAACTTCATCTGCTGATTCGGTACCTTTTTCATCAATTGTTGTTGTACAGATTGTCGCTGGCTGCTGTGGCACTGATGGTGTATTCTCTGATTTAGCCGTAGAAATTGCTGGTTTACGTGTCGACATATTGATACTGACAGTGGTCGGTTTTGATTACGCTGATGTCGATGTGTCGGGTAAAATTAAAGACCTTCACTACCCAGTAACACAAACAAAAATATTCTGATGTATCCACTTTAGCGAATTGTCGTGTTTTGGTCCCATTTGTTATTGACCTACAAATACAGAATAAAATAAGAAAAATTAAAAATAAGTAAACAGTATAAGTGGGTGTGATGATTGATCTTTGCCACAGTTGACATGTAGCATCATTTCACGAAACGTAAATATCTATGTAGGTATATATACACACATCCTGAATAGCATGTAGCAAAAAAGCTGAACAAATTTTTAGCTAAATATGTCCGATAGAATGCCATACAACAATGCTACTAACTAACATCCAAAAACGAGTTTCGTATTTGGCTGTATAGGGCACGCAGCTGTCGGAGACTTGGAGTTATACTGAGAGTATCGCCATTCAAGTTGAGAGAACGTCGTACAAAGCTGCCGCAGAGTATTCTACAAGACTACAAGACGACAACAACAAGCAAAATAAAACAAACCTTATAGAGGTGGCACCAACCAAATGATAATACAGGTAGGTAAGAAACTGAAGACTGAAAAATACGATGGCTATTAAAAAATGAGAAATACACAATTGGCGTTGCTCAGCAACAATTCCAGCAGCTCCAACCAAAACCATAAAACCAAAAACGACCGTTACAGCCGAAAATTTGCAACACTGGGTACTCCCCTCTGTGGCCTAGAGGACTTGGTGTATTGGTAACACTCTATTCCAACTATGCGGCAGCCCTGGCGATTTTTAAATGGAACTTTTTTTGTATGAAGATTGCAACCAATTGATTTAATGAACTGGTAAAAAACTACGCACAAACCCTTTCTCGTTTTCTTTCCGCTACTACAGAAACTAAAAACAAATTTTGGCCAAATAATTCAATGAACCAGATTCATTCATAGACAAACAAACAAAAACGCGTGGAGATCCCATCCCACCAAATCCTGACGAAGAGAAATCATATACAAACGCTTACATACACATTCACACATTTGCAAATGTTTGTTGTATGTATGTATGTAGGCAAAGAGCGAGCAGCGGCGATAAACAAAATCTGCGAATTTTGCGCAGTTTTTCTCATCATCGCCATTGAGACTACTATTGACTTTTTGCTATTAACCGATATATTTTCTTTATGGCAAATTAATAACACTGTTAGTTCGGCCTCTTACTCTTAGAACTCTTTTGAGGGCTCGTAAAAACATTTCTGCATTTCCGAATGCAGCTGCCGAAGGCGACAAAATGGGCTTCCATTTCCAACATTATTTACACCGCACCGCACAGCGCACATATACACATAAACACATAGTCGCTCGCTCGCACATATGTATGAATATACGCGTTTGTATGTACGAGCAAATGTATATGTATGTGTGTATACACACAACGGATTTAATGCCACACATTCGCATGCTCGTAAAGTGACAAGCCGCCACCACCCTCTCCAACGAAGGCGGTGGAAACACATTGACAGCGACAACAAACAACGTATAAAGGAAATAAAAGCAAATTGCGAATAACATATAATATAACACACACAAAATGCACAATTTATCAAACGCATGTAAAACACAAAACTTCTACCATAATGTTATGTTCATAAATGTTTTGTGTATATACTTGACTTGTTATTAAAATATATATGTAAGTAATTGCGAACTTAAACGACATACACAAAAGCGGATTTCAAAGAGAGACACAAAAAATGGCGACGAAAACTGTTATAAGGTTTTCACGAAACGACGAAACGAAACAATAATGAAAAGAAAAGTTGTTAAAAATTAGCAGAGTTGCCAACAGCATAAGCGTTCGTTCGATCGGGAGTCTCTGCGTGCGCGATGATGCGGCCCGCTTGCACATCGTTGTCGAAGAAACATTAATACAAACACTCGCACTCGCACACACGCTGCCAGCAGCACACATCGTATAAACATATACACATGCAAATGAAACGAACGTTTGTACATGTGTGTATATTGTGGTGTGCATGTACGTGAACTACGTGAAAAGAAAAATCATAAAATATGCGATTCTGAATTCAGAGAGCAACAACAGCAGCGACGAGAACAAAAAATCTATTTTTTTTATTTTGTTTTTTTTTTCGATTTTAACAAATATGACGCGAACACACACCATGGACAAAACGGACAGCAGCGCTCACTTGTCTCTTTCACTTCACTTTTGACTTGCTTTTCGCATTTGCCTTTACAATTTTCTACACTATAATGCGAACGGCGACAGCGACACTTACTTTTTTTTTATTATTTTATTTAAGAGCACACTCTGCATCAATTGCGAATTTATCGGCATTCATTGTTATTGATTTTTGACGATTTTAAGTCAGTGGAAATGTCGTAATTTTATGTATGTAAAACTACAAATAAACTCCACAAAGCAGTGAAAAAAATAAAAAAAAAATTATAAAATAAAATGCAGAACCCGAACCGAGCAAGTTGTAAACGCAAACACGGTACGAAGTGAAATAAGGCAAAATGGCAGCAGACGACAATACGGCTGAGAACATGAGCGGCGGCGGCGGCTAGCAATAGAGAGACGACCGAGACCGACGTGAGAGCGAGAGCCGCTGAACGAGTGAGTGTCTGACAGCGGCGGCGAAATATGTATTCGCCGTGGACCTACACACAGACACACATGGCATGTGTGTGCTACTAACTCGGGAGAACTTTTGTTTTTGCGCCCTACTACACTTGATAGGACGACGACGTACATATGTATATAAAATACTCATTCGTTGTTTCACTTGATATTTTTAAATTTTCCCAAAAGGACCAAAACTTTGTTAATTAATTAATCGAATATATTCTTAACAAAGCAATTATATACTATTGTTATGTACATGCGTTATGCCGCTACGATTATAATCTGCAGGGTGTGCAATAAATACATAACACATATCCGGCCTTATCCCATTTCTGACTGCTACCTTATGCATACATACATACACACACGCACACATACATATATGACATGCCGGTTTTATTTTCAACGAATTCTCAAATGAGCGCTCTATAAGCTGCAATTGCTTGTGCTCTAAGCGTCCTTTTGTCTTTTGTCAAATTCGTCGTGACGTTAAAGGACTTATGTATGTATTAAAGTGAGGGGTAGCAATACATACATATGTATATATGTATATATATTTATGTACACACGAAGCTGATGTTGCCTTAATTTATATCACTATATTGTTTTCATTTCCAAGGTCCTATCGAAATTGTGTTGAGTAGAGTTGGGGAAAAGCTTGAACAGACCATTTGAAATACATTCATAAGCCAAATGAATTTATCAATAATATGTAATTAAGGGGTGGGATTTTATATTTTTTTTAATGATAAACTATGTATATAATGACAAACTTACGTATGTGTGATGCATCTACGATTTTATTTTTTTTTTTTTTGATAAATTAGATTTAAGAACAAATGTACTTAGAACAAAAGTTTTTCTACTCTATGCTTCATGTTATGATTTTTATTTTGTAATGTTTTTGATAATTTAATCACAAGGTGATTCGAATTGTTTATTATCCTTACTTAAATGACATTAAAATGTACATTTCTTTAATACCTTAAAATAGATCTGAATGCCGAATTTAGTTCAAATATCTTTACAAACAGACAAAACACAACGAATTTTGTATAAAAAAGGTTTTTTTTTGCACCGATTGGTTCTATGGGAGCTATATCATATAGTCAACCGCTTTGGATCAAATTTAGAACAGTGCTAAGGAACTATAAATAACTTACGAATACCAAATTTGGTATTCCAATATCTTAACAAACAAACGAAACATAACAAATTTTGTTTAAATACCGATTTTAGGAAGATCGGCCTTATGGGAGCTATATGATATAGTCAACCGATTTTATTCAAATTTGGCACATTGCTTAAGTGCTCTAAAAAACTTTACGATGTCTTTATTAAAAAACGAAATATAGAGAATTTAGCTTTAAAAAAGTTATTTTGGCCGATCGGTCCTATGGGAGCTATATGATATAGTCAACCGATTTTGATTAAATTTGGTACAGTGCTTGGGAACTACAAAATATACTATGTACTACTATATTTTCGAATACCAAATTTGGTTACGATATCTTCATGAACAAACGAATTATCCATCTAAAACTTTTTTTTGTCGAGCTCGTCTCAAACACCCATATATAGCTCCCATATATTTTAACCCCGATATCAAAAAAATAAAATAAGCTTGTCTCCTATTGATTAATATGGGATCTAATGTGAAAGTTTGGTTACTCTAGGTCTTACCATCTCTGAGATCTAGGCGTTCAAACGACGGACAGACGGACGGACATGGGTATATCGACTTCTCTAGTCACCCTGCTCATATTTTAGGTAACTTTGGGGTGTCTCCGACGCCTTCTTTTATATGTTACATACATTTTCGGCTTGCACAAGTTTAATATACCCTTTGTACCATACGGTACAGGGTATAAAAAGTGTCCTTCGATTTTGTAATTACAAATCCCTGACCAAAACATTGGCAATGTTATTAATGGACTTACGTCCTTTATCGATCTTTAAACATAGCCAATTAATTGCCAGCTTTAAACTAACCTTAGTACGCCCCTTGAAAAATATCAATATTAAAAACATTTTAAAGGGGAACTTAATAAATACAATTACAACACATAGGCTAGGCGGCTATGTGCATGTGTTTGTTTGCATGTACATTTGTGCTCATTATTTATTTCATCATGTGTGTGAGTGTAAAGTTGTGCCAAAGGCAATTGCAATACAATTGGAAAGCGTAATGGCCGACAAAAGCCACGCAGCTATCGCAGCGGGCTCAAGGCAAAGTAAAAGTAGCGATAGGCGAATTGTGGTATTAAAACGTAACACACAAAAATAAATGGAAAAGAAAATTTCCGGCAAACTTGTAAAATGTATGTGTGCAAAAAAAAAAAAAAAACGCAAAGGAGAACCTATGAAAACCCACGTGAAGTAGAGAGCTAGAAAATTGCTAAAACAACAAAAAAAAGCAGCACGAGAACCGCTTTGATCGCAATTGTGAGCAATAATGCGGCGAATTCGAAGAGTTTTTCTTAAGCGTCGTCACATTTTCTTCAGTTTTGCTTTAATGCCCATATGTTTGTGTGTGTATGAAAAAAAAGCCACACACTTGCATATGCATAGAAAATGTTTGAATAAATCAAAAATCATTCGAGTGCCTGCAAATATGTATATAGATTTATGTAAATTATGAAAGATACCTACTTATGTGGGTACATATATATATATGCACAAGCGTGCAAACAGCAGCCAAAAGCCTTTTTAAAAACTGACAATATCCCCTTTGCACAGGTATATTGTATATGCACACACGCACGTAGTACGTACGCTCATCAAAGCAACTACGATATGGCTTTCAGCTATTATGGTGCTCTCTTTTGGTCTCTCTCTCTCTCTTTTTCCTTCTATTTGC
>JBAMAX010003309.1:0-31252 GCA_037043745.1 Chymomyza amoena
CCATACCCTAAGGTTAAAACAAAAGACTTTCCGCTTTCCTCATGAATAGCAGTAGGTCTTTTGTTGGTATTGACCTGAGATGGAAGGGACTAATCCGTTCTTTTCCCATGTGACAGGCTGTGTTCCACACCAGCGCTGGGCAGTTATAGAGAATACGTCTGGGAGGTTCGGTCGTCTACAGTACAGAGTCCTTCACTCTGCAGAATTCAATAGGCTCATTTTCTGAAGATGGTATCTTGCACTATGGTGCCCAAAAGGAGTTTTGAGTCCTGTCTGCCAAGACCTTTTGTCTGGATCATATCCAGAGGTTTGACAAGCGCTTTTGCTTGTCGCAGACTCGGTAAGGAGAGCTCGTATCTCCTATGTTCTTCTACAGCCCATTAGTTTACAATACCCAAGACCACAGAAAGGCGCCGGAGATGTTGTCGGGATGGAGGCAGCCTATCTTGCCAGATCATCAGCGATTCCTCTACTTCAATGTCTAGGTACCCAACATAGCATGATCCTGGGAAATACAGGAGTTGGAGCTAATTATGGCATTCTTTAACGATTCTGAAGGAAATGCTCCAGGATGATAGTGCCCTGTTAACAGCTTGGCTATCTGAATTAATGAAAATATTTGCTACCCTAGTTCCTTCTTTATGGAAGACCTCCAGGGGTTTCTAAGCCCCACGGACTGGATCTAGCCGAGCTGTCTACATAAAGAACTAAAACGAATTGGAAACAGGAATGTGGCAAAAAAAATTCTGCGAAAGCGCTAGTTGAGCTCATGGACTGAGCCAACACTTCAACCAACCAACCCTTTCAATGGCATGAATCTCTGCTTGAAAGACGCTAGGCCAAATATCCATTACAATAGAGATTCTGATGTAGGGTCCAGGAACTCCAATGCCAAAAACCTGTTAAGTTTCGAGCTCATCCGTGACCATTGTTGCATCCAAAGGTTTCCGCAAGGAGTGCCTTTAGTCAAATCTCGCGACAAGGGGAAAGCGAGTATGGAAGATTATGGAACCAACAATGAATAGGATATGAATGAATAGGATGCAATTATTCTATCTCAAAAAGTATTGCACTTCTTTGGGAAAATGAAAATGTCGTTCTCTCTGTGATCCTGTTCAGTTTGGGACCCATTCGTGACGACATTGTTGCCGTCGGAGGTTTTCACAAAGGTTGCATTCAGCCCAAGTCTTCCTACTTCAAACAAGGGATTATGGGAGATTGTGAAAGTATAAATTAATAGGAACGTCTTTTGTCTAATTATATGGGAAGCTTGGAGTGTAGTTCTCTCAATGAGCTTGTTCGGTTTCGGACCCATCCGTTAACCATTGCTGCCGCCCTAGGCTACCACAGAAACATAGCATATGGGAGATAGTGGAACTAAAAATTAATAGGATCGTCTTCTGTCTCAACAACGACATCTATTCTATTGAAATTCTGGAAGTTGGAGTTCTCTCAGTGAGCTAGTTCAGTTTTGGACTTAGCTGTGAGCCCGATTCCAATTCAATGGAAAGCTTGAAATTTGGAGAACTCTCAGTGAGCTTATCTCTTCCCATGATGCTAGCAGTTCTGAGCAGCATCGCTTTAGCCATTCAACTATAAAGGATTATTAATAAATTTAATTTAAGTACAGCTGACGCACCTCCTTTCCCAAAATTTGAGCTCTTTTTATTTCCTAGATCTATCTTTTCAGCCAGACGCTGCCACAAACCTGGCTGACTAACTAAAGTTGTCTTTCTGTTACATACACTGCACAAAAGGCATAAACCCTTGACTCCGGCTGTTTATAGGGTATATCAACAATCACAACCAACATTCCCAACAATGTTTACATTGTGGCACAAAATTTGCAATTAAAGCATAAATTAAGCGTTAAAAATCAAAAATCAGTGGCTTTTTGGGGCTATGCACAGTAAGAAATACTTTCCGGCATATAATGCGTTTAATTGCCAAATGCAGTGTTAGCTTTTTTTTTCAAGTGTAAAACTTGGTGCACTCTGCCACAAGCTGCTTTGGCCTTGTTTTGGAGCTTGTTTTGGCCAAATTTAAATCCGTATTGTTCGGTGCTGGAATCCTGACTGCATACCATTTATGTAAATGTGCTGCATGCATTATTAATAAATAACCAGAGACTGGTTCAGTTGCTCCTAACATGGCTTTAAGTTAGGGGACACGCAGAGGTCACAGAGAGAAAAAAATGAAAATCTAAATAAGCTTATTTATAACTTGCCATAAATATAGAGATTGGTAGACTATCTGTCAATATCTTTATTCATTCAGGTGTGATTATATCTGACCTACTTTACGTTGCGGGTTTTATTTCTTTAGCACTTTGATAAACCAGCACAAGTTGTAGTTGAGTTTATTTGAATGAAATCGTTTGGAAGCTTTTGGTACTTTAGGCCAAAACTGAAAACTAATCCAAGTACTGGCGAAACCTTGTTATTTTTATATCCTCTAAACTCGAACATAAACTAGTTAAACTAGACAGTTGACCCAGATTAAGCTGGACAAAAAATTATGCCTTAGAGACCCACTCTCCAAAATTAGTAAGTGCCATCATGGAGACTCAAACATCTAGTATCGGAATTTTCCATGGGCCGCAGGATTAATTAAAGAGGAGCGGGAACACAATGCAAAAGATTCCTTAGGTTTTGACCTAGCAGCTCCATGGGCCGCAGGATCAATTAAAGAGGAGCGGGAACACAGTGCACAAGATACCATGAGTTTTGACCTAGCAGCTCCCCGGGCCGCAGGGTCAATTAAAGAACAGCTAGGGAACACCTGGTAGCTGCCAGTCAACAATACCTACATACAAACAATCAAGTAATCTCAACTAACATTTCTTCTTTAATTCAAACGCAGAACCATGTGAGTGGATACGATTTAAGCCGTGCTGAGTTGGCGATGTGCGCCTGAATATTTTAGTAAACCTCCAAACAACAAAATTGGTCCTTCCAATTCTTATCGTGCATGGGCAATGCATCGGCCCAAGCAAGAAGAAGGTGTGCTTGACGCTGCACGCAAACCTTTAAGAAAATAAGTTCGTAGGACTGCAGCTGGTCCTTTTTCTCTTGCAAGGGCAATGCAGCAGCCCGAAGAAAACCGAGTTGTTCCGGACGCTGTTTCACTCACCTCTTTCAACAAAAAAATACGTTTTACCTAAAAACCCTTATATACTTGAAACAGAATGGGAACCATATAGATCAAACTGGTCCTTGCACATCTTCTCTTGCATGGGCAATGCAGCCGCCCAATGAAGAACGAGGATTTGCGGACGCTATTCGCGAACCTTTGTCGTGGAACCGTGTGGATGAGACTTCGCCGACGATAGCCATGACATGACGCAGTAATCCATTTAAATTCAACCTGCCGTTTGAACGTTGCCAATCCACACCCATTCCGAAAAGCAACATGACTTTGGAAAACGAATTTGGGAAGATGTTTAATGAGTTGAATGACAACGTCCGAAGTAGATTTTTTAATGTCGCTCGAGGATTAGAAACTTTGCGTGAATTGAAAGAAGTAGAAGTAAACAAACTCAAATGCGCAAATTTGAATGTGTGGACTTTATAAGAAGGCTGATTAAATTTGTTGGACAATCGAGGTTCAAGAAAAAGGCCAAGGAGATGAATGCTCTGTTAAATGAATTATTTGAAAGCTACATGAATCATTTAGGCGCTGGGTCGCTTGAGGAACGTTGGACTGAGTACTGAAGTCAGGTGAAGGTTTACAATGACAATACCATGTTCATGACCCATAGGAGATGTCTTGATATGGACATCCCTTATTATGACGTAGTGAACGGGAAGAAGAGTTATCACTACTACCCGGAGTTCACATTCTGTTCCTAGTTATAAGTTGATTATGAACGAATTTAAAGAAATTTTTGTATACAACAATTGTTACATATTCCACCAAAATGACAAAAAAAAAATCTTAAAATGGACTTGGATTTGCATCAAGAATTATATTCATTCTAGGTTTCCTTTGACCAAATAATATTAAATTTTTCGATGGAAACTCTTGGAGAAGTAATTTGTAAAATATTTGGCTTCTATTATTTTATTTATTTATTTAGAAAACTCAGTGTTGTATGCACATATTTGTTTCTGTTCCATTTTCCCCATTGCAGCTCCCATTCAGTTGTAGATTCCACAGCATTATACCATATATCACAGGCACTAGCACTAATACGGAGTTTAATCCGGTGCCAGAGTCTGCCGTATCTTCTTAAGACGGGCACTACGCAGTAGATAAAATCGTGATTGACGTCTCAGTATTCCATAGGCCACTGCGTCGCTCAAGTTCAGCCGCACCTGGCGCTGAAAGTCGGGATCTAGACGATGGAAACGTTTGGATAGCTCTGCTATAACTTCCATATCATTCATGGGCCGGTTTTTAGCCTCCAATAGTTCCAGCAGCGTTCTCATTAGTGTTGGAATCAGACTTCGTTTGTGGGCCCAACCATGAACTGGGTATGTGGTCTGGAGGGGCATGTTGCCAGAGTTCCAGCTTTTCCAAGCCAAAAATCCAACTTGGAACAAAGATAAAAAACTTGATTACGTATGCATTAATGGGTTGTGTTTTTTCGCATTTGAATCTGTAAAAGATAGTTACAATAAAGTCGTTTTGTTTTAGTTAATAAAAATTTTACCTGCATTCCTTAGGACAATGGCAGCTTCCACCGGAAGACTAAAGATGGTATAGATGCTGCCCAGAAACTGAACGGGGAAAACAGTACAAAAATTGTGTAAAAAAACTAAATGTGATTTTGAAAATTTGACAGTGTTTGCATGGTTATGGTATAATTCTTGCGGAAAGTTCCGAATCTTTCGTCTTTAATGCGGAATTTTTTACGTGTGCTCTGGCACATATATTAGTCCGGTCAAATTAGACCAAAAAAGAAGGGTAAAGTTACATAAATTAACAGCAAGCTGAAAGTTGGTGTAATTGTTTAAAACATAGTTAAAAGTAATATCTGAAAGTTCCCCATCATTCCGAGGTGTGCTAAAATTTTTATTCGAGGTCAAAGGTCAAAAATCTTGAATAAAATTGGTTTTTCGCGATTTTCAGAAAAACGGTAAGTTTTATCATAAAATTATCTGAGACATAATTGTAGATCATAAAATTCTCTATAAAAAATGTACCTAAACTTTTTTCTTAGATCCACCGTTTCTGAGATATAGCAGAGTCAAATAATTGTAAAAGTTGTAATCGTCATAATATGCACACGTTTCACGCCACCAATGAGGTAGTGTACTTAGCGCGTTTTCTTTAACGTGGTTTCCCCAGTAAGCCTATTAAGACGCATTTTTTCATTCCCCATAAAACCATACAACATCAGTTTTTTTGAGGAAAGATACCGTTTCAGTCCCATATGCAAAATCTTGGACACTTATTTTACTGTAACCTACTACACCATCGTTTTGATAGATCTGTATGGGCACATGAGCTTTTGCCTTGAAATCTTTAGCTGAAAGAGCTTCTTTTATTCGTGGCATCGGTTCTTCCAGTAAAACCGATTGTTTTGGGGTAACAATTTCAATAATACCCATTATGTGGAGCGTGTTATTACCGTCTAAGATATTGACATTGATATCAGCATTGTCTGCAACGTATTTAAGAAGTGTTCCACTTTCTGGCGGTAAAACATGGGAGGACGATGAAAAACTGCTGCTGCTTCGTACATTATTGTATTATTATAAGATTTCATTGTTTAAATCTTCAAACATGCGACCTGGTGGAGGGTAGTTAGAATTATCAAACATTGCGGCTTGAATATCTTCGCGAATTACAGCCGCTGCTGCTTCTAGAATTCTGAATTGTTCTTCTTTTATATTCATTTTTTTTTTCGTACCAAGCTTTATTCAAAATATCATGACGATTGTCTTTTAAGCATATAAATGTTGATGCTCCCGATTTTTCTGTGATAATAAGTTTATCCCCATACTTAATTTTTAGTCGCATCTTTATCGTCCTATTATCCAAAGTTGTAGTTTTGCAAACATTACTTAGTTCATTTAAAGTGAACTGACAGTCATCGCTGTTTTCAATGTAAATATTTCATCCATTGTCAGATTCATAGGTTCGTCTTGAGGACGACCAACTTTACCCCCAGTGTAAGGTTTCAAGAAAGAAACCTGGCAATCTCGATGATACTTAGCTTCAGCAGCAACCAAATCATATTCGTTTCGAGCAATAACGGCTTTCGCTGTGGCATCGGAACGAGTCCGAGCTACTTCCAAAATTGACTCTTTAAAATCAAGAGTACTTACTTGGCTAATTCGACGGCGAGAATCTACGGATTTTTTTCTCTCATGCTCTTCATTGAATTCCTTGCCACAAAATAAGCATAGATTTGTAAAACAAAAAGCTGAATCACTTCACTACTGGCTTCATGCTCTTCGCGTTATCTTTTAGCTGCAGCAAGTACACTACCTCATTGGTGGCGTGGAAACGTGTGCATATTATGACGATTACAACTTTTACAATTATTTGACTCGCTATATCTCAGAAACGGTGGATCTAAGAAAAAAAAGTTTAGGTACATTTTTTATAGAGAATTTTATGATCTACAATTATGTCTCAGATAATTTTATGATAAAACTTACCGTTTTTCTGAAAATCGCGAAAAACCAATTTTATTCAAGATTTTTGACCTTTGACCTCGAATAAAAATTTTAGCACACCTCGGAATGATGGGGAACTTTCAGATATTATTTTTAACATGTTTTAAACAATTACACCAACTTTCAGCTTGCTATTAATTTATGTAACTTCAAATGTCTAATTTGACCGGACTATATAATATTGCATAAATATTTAAAATTCAAGCAGCTTTTTTTCAAATTTTTGCCTAAATAAATTATTTTTTGAATTGGCTTCAGGAATGTGTATATGTTCCTTTAACTCTTATTTGGAGCTAGCGCTGAGGGGTGGAGTTGTCTGTCTCCCATTGGACGCGTCGCCAGGTGGCGGATGAGGAAATGCTCCACATTATGCTTGGCTTGTGGGAAAAAAATACGGATTCCATCACCAGCCTGAAATATTTCTTGCTACCGAATTGTGGTGTCAGGAAACGATTGCAAAATACAAACGAGATGGCTCAAAATACGTTTTTGACATCGTTACAAGTGACGTCACTTCGCCGAAGACTTTCTGGCTGAGAAGTGAGCAAGAGAATTGGAGCATCCAAACCGTGTTGTGTGACTGGCTTGCAACTCTTAAAAAATGCACCCAGTATCTAGTAAGGCTCGGTTTTGACAATCTTGAACTTGGTTCTTTATATCGATTCCTCGAAATGATGCAGTAAGCGTAATGATTGAGCGAATTTCAGGCACTCACTGGCTATTTCGCCTCCCCCACGTCCAGCATTTGTTCTCTACCCCCTTACCACCTTACCCCCTTACTCCACCTATCAATTAAATTGACATCACAATGGGCCGCAGGGTTTTCGGATGAGCTCAGTTTTGTGCCGAGCTGCCCAGCTTATAACCTATATTATGCTACTTACAACCCATATAGGGTACTTTCCAACTGCCCATTGATATAATTGCATGCTCAATGATTTGCCGCAGCAGGTTATTCTCTGCCAGCTGCGGCTTGGCAGAAGTGCTCTCAAAATTTTGGAACAATAACGCATTAATTTGCCTTAACTTTTTGGCTAGATAGCAGCCCTCGTACAGTTAAATCGTTTCATATTTTGTCTGGCCCTCAGTCTGAGGTATAAAAAAACGATTTCAACTAAAGGTTTTTCATTATTATGACGTCACGCTGCAAAGGTAGCGCTGTAGCAGCTCAGTAGCGCCGCAGCTTTTTATAATTGCAGCCTCTCCTCCTCCTCTCTCACTCTCTTTTTCACTTGCTCTCTCGCTTCAACCCATTTGGCCCTTATGTGTTTAACGGTGCTTTGATTCGGCTAACGGCAGTTCAAGTTCATTGACCAATTCCGGAAACGGGCCAAAACACTTGACAAAATTGCGGAAGAATAAAGTCAAAGCTTAGTTTTGAGGCTAAATGGTGGAATCAGCTGCAAGCAGCCTCTGATCCCTTGCTGCACAGTAAGTTATGCTATGTTTACACTTAGGCACACTGTGACGTCATAAAATGTTGTCACACAATGTTGTAAAACATCAAAGGAATACATTTGTTGAATGTTTTAACATGTTAAACATGTTCGAGCACTTAAGGTTGTTAAAAGCTCTCATGACTTCATTTAATTTAAAAATTTTCAATAAGTTTTGGAAACGCCAGCTAAGCTGAAAGGCGGGACTTCCAATGTTGCTGTCTGAGACTTTTATATTTTTATTAAAAGACCGATTTCAATTGCGCATAGTTTTTCTTATGAATAAATAAATTTTGGTTCTTTCAAGAAAAATAAGAACCTTTTTCCAGCTTTGATCCAAGTAAAACAAGAATATATTTAATACATTCCATAGTCATATCCTTATAAATATAAACTATCTATCGATTATTTAAGCGATTTCAAGTGAACTACTTCGCCATTTGATTTTTTTTTAGCACCTTTACCGGTGCAACTTTTCCGCCACCTTGGCTTTTTTATGTCCCTCCGTGAAGTAGTATCAACCTGGCATAACTCTAGGCGCAAAAGTGGGCGCGTCTATGTGACTTTGTTTGACTGCGAAAGTTTGCAACAAAAAAATGCTGAGTATCCTTGAGGTAATTTGATTTAATTGTGCGTGGTCGCGCACCAACAACAGCAGCGAATAAATAAGTTTATGCGTTAGAAAATCACGAATTACAAAAGTTCTTGTTTATGATTTATGACAACTACGTCATAGGCCCAAGCTATGGTGCACCTAGTGACCAAGGTGTTGCAGGAATAAAAAGTGGTTCAAAGTCGGGATATGAATGATGTGAATTTTTGTGAAAATTTCGAAAATATTTGGGTTTTATAAATCCCAAGTGTAAAAGATAATTTGAAGTGCGTGCAGCTGAATTTTGAATAATCTTCAGCTTGGATTATAAGATCTCAAAATTTCTGCGAATTGGGCAAGTCTTTTAGTACCAAACGCCTAGAGCTCAGCGATGTTAAGAGCTAAAGCAACAAAACTTTTAGATAATGTGCCTCATTATATCTGGTGAGACAAGTTTATTTGATTTTTTTGATATCAGGATGTTATTATATAGCTCCCGTAGCTGTGTTTCAGAAGACATCGAAAATATCAAAAGTTTTAGACGGATTACTTCTTATTTGTTCATGAAGATAACATAGAAAAAATAAATTTAAACTTAATAAATTTGGTTTTTGGCAGCTTTTCAAAGGGATCGAGCTCTGTAACGAATTTGGTCAAAATCGGTTGACTGTTTTATATAGCTCCCATATGACCAATCAATCGAATAATAATAATAATAATTTTCTAACGTTTTTGCTAGATTTAATTTTCCGACTTATAATTTTTGGTCCTTTTGAACATTTCCATGAAAATCTCCATATCCTAAAAGTTCACAGCTGCTGAGCAAATAATATAAGCCAAATCATCATTGTGACGTAGATAAATGAGTGGGTACAAAAAATAAATACCAGCGAAAATAAGTGAAGCGGGCCCAAAACTTCTGAAACTGCTCAGAAAGTAGTTTCCTTTAAACATGCTGGTTAGATAAAAATTATTTTTTTTTATTTAAAAAAATTTCGCAGAGTATTCAGAAAAATTGTATTTCGGGAAACTGTTTTTTAGGGTTAGGTGGCAGAAGAAATGGGTTCTTGGAACCCTTTCGGACTGCTCCTAGTTCTAAGAGTCATTTCTATGAGAAGAAATGGATTCGTGTAACCCTTTCGGACTGCTCCTAGTTTTAGAGCCATTTCTATCAGAAAAAATAGATTCTTCGAAACATTCCGGACTGCTCCTAGTTCTTAAAGCTATTTCTATCAGAATTAATGGATTCTTGGAACCCTTTTAGACTGCTCCTAGTTCTTAAAGCCATTTCAATCAAATTAATGGATTCTTGGAACCCTTTCAGACTGTTCCTAGTTCTTAGATCCATTTCTATTAGAATTAATGTATTCTTGGAACCCTTTCGGACTGCTCCTAGTGCTAAGAGTCATTTCTATCAGAAGAAATGAATTCTTGGAACCCTTTCGGACTGCTCCTAGTTCTTAGAGCCATTTCTATCAGAAAAAATATAGATTCTTCGAACCCTTTCAGACTGCTCCTAGCTCCATTTTTATCAAATTAATGGATTCTTGGAACCCTTTCAGACTGCTTCTAGTTCTTAGATCCATTTCTATCAGAATTAATAGATTCTTGGAGCCCTCTTGGACAGCTTCTAATTCTTAGAGACATTTCTATCAGAAAAAATAGATTCTTCGAACACTTCCGGACTGCTCCTAGTTCTTAAAGCTATTTCTATCAGAATTAATGGATTCTTGGAACCCTTTCGAACTGCTCGTAGTTCTTAGAGCCATTTCTATCAGAAGAAATGGGTTCTTGAACCTTTTCGGGCTGTTCCTAGTTCTTTGAGCCATTTCTATTAAAGGAAATGGGTTCTTGGAACCTTTTCGGACTGTTCCTAGTTCTGAGAGCCATTTCTATCAGAATTAATGGATTCTTGGAACCCTTTCGTACTGCTGCTAGTTTTTAGAGCCATTTCTATCAGAAAAAAATGGATTCTTGGATACCTTTCGGACTGCTGCTAGTGTTTAGAGCAATTTTCATCAGTCAGCATACAAATTGAAGTACCAAAATTCAATAGTCTGTATAAATTGGGTCAACAGCCACCAAAAGGCGTGGCAGATGATACCACTTTCATCCTGATCTTTGCAATAAGCTCACGCATAAACCTTTTTACAATAGGCATGTTGCTTGCCACATGGCAGCTCGACAGGATTCCTAATATGTGTGTTTCATCCAAGTGCGCAAGTGTATGTGAGCTCATAAGAAATTTCCAAGTGCACTTTCTTTTACACTACTCAACACAATTCCACGCTGCCACTTGGCAGTTCTTGAACTTTTCCCGACTCCCGAGCTTCAAGTTTCAAGTTGAAAGTTGACTGCTGACTGACACTTGAACCTTCATGGAACAACATCCCAACCCAACAGGCCAACCCAAGGGCCACCCCGTTGGTTGTTTGTGGGTGTTGTTTGGCGCACAGTCTCCACCAATGGTTTATTAACTAAAGGTGGCACAAAAAAATGTTGATTTTGCATAAATCATCAGCGCATTTGCGTTTACTGCATAATTTATTTACTAACTGACATTGCGTTTTCTCTTTTTAAGTTAAATATATTAAAAAAAAGTCGTTTGTTTTTTTTTTATAAATATTATTTGATATAAAATTTGTGGCATTGTTTTATGACAGGTTAGAGTCCAAAAAATTTATGTTCATTTTCCGTTTCCGTTGGCAATTATAACGAAATTAATTGTGCAAAGTGTATTAAAAAATAGTTGTATGTAAAAATAAATACATGGTATATAATAAATGATATATGCACAAAGTCCACATGGAAAAATAATGGACATGCTAGCATGAGGTCACAAATACTATTTTTTTTAAAACAGGACTTTTATTTCGGACTGCTTTATCATTGTTAAGTGCATAGGCTGAATTTTTTTTTGCCGCTTAGCTTAGAAATTTATGTAAGAGAAAACGTGTTCGGATATTAAAATGCCCCGATTTTCTGGGAGCATGTTTTGCTTTTACAATAACTGAATAGATGCTTCTAAATATTGCCAAAGAAGCTCTATATCTGTCTCTTACCTAGTCTTATCTGCCGTTTCGCAGCTTTCCGCAATGCAATCCATTTACTGGCAGGGCCAACTTGCCAAGCAACCTCACAAGCACATCATAACTTGCATATTCTGACTGCAACCTGCTCACTTATTTCTTTTCTAAAATTTTTTCTAAATACCCCTACCTCCCCCAAAGAGAACTGCTCGGCCAGAAACCATATCTAAATGTTTACAATTTTTGCAACAAACTAATTTCAGTTATTTTCAAAGAGCGTTGCTACAATTTGCGAATGGCAATGCCGGCAGCCTAACAAACAGCTGGCAGCGCCAAGAAGCTAACTTACAGTTGGCAGCGCCAATATCTATGACCGCACTTTTTTTCACTTGACTTTCAGCGTGACACGTGTTAAAAATTTGATATTCCGTTGTAAAAGTTTAATTAAAAGCGATTAAAGAAATTAAAAATGTGTACTCGCAATTCGGTGAACGCTTTCAAGATTGGCGATAAAGTTTTCGCCACGTTGAAGGGATACGCAGCATGGCCAGCAAAAATTCTCCATTATGACAACAACAATAAGAAGTACGCAGTATATTTCTATGGCACTGACGGGATGGACAACGTCTGCGCCAAAGCCTTAACACCCTACAATAAAGAAAGCAAAAAAATTTATATTGATGACAAAGTCACAGCAAATATATTTTTTTGCATGGCTGTCAGGAATATAGAAAGAGAAATACGTGATGAGGGCATGGTGCGGGCGGTTGCTAATGACGATCAAAAACCATGGGCCGAAGCGTTAAATAATATTGGAGCTGGTCCTTCCAATTCTTGTCGTGCATGGGCAATTCAGCCGCCCAAGCTTGAGCTTGTACTAATTAAAGAGGATCAAGAAAACAAGGTAACTGCCAACAACAACAAAAAATCAAGCAATCTCAACCAACATTTATTATTTAATTCAAACGCAGAGCCGTGTATATCGTTTAAAACGCCGTCTTGAGTTGGGATCGTCTTGTGCAAGCGCAATGAAGCCGCCCAAAAAAGAACGAGATGTGCCTGAATATGTTAGTAGTCCTCCGGACAACAAAGTTCGTAGGATTGGAGCTGGTCCCTCCGATTGTGCTCGTGCAAGGGCAATGCAGCCGTCCAAGCAAGAACGAGGTGTGCCGGACGCTGTAAATGAACCTGTTTCAATTAAAGAGGAGCAGGAAAACAAGGTAACTGCCAACAACAACAATCAAGCAAGCAAACTTAGCTAACATTTCTCCTTTAATTCAAACGCAGAACCATTACAGTGGATATCATTTAAGAAGCCGTCTTGAGTTGAGATCGTCTCGTGCAAGCGCAATGAAGCCGCCCAAAAAAGAACGAGATGTGCCTGAATATGTTAGTAGTCCTCCAAACGACAAAGTTCGTAGGATTGGAGCTGGTCCCTCCGATTCTGCTCGTGCAAGGGCAATGCAGCCACCCAAGCAAGCTAATGACGATCAAAAACCATGGGCCGAAGCGTTAAATAATATTGGAGCTGGTCCTTCCACTTCTTGTCTGCAAGGGCAATGCAGCCACCCAAGCAAGCTAATGACGATCAAAAACCATGGGCCGAAGCGTTAAATATATTGGAGCTGGTCCTTCCATTCTTGTCGTGCAAGGGCAATGCAGCCGCCCAAGCAAGCTAATGACGATCAAAAACCATGGGCCGAAGCGTTAAATAATATTGGCTGGTCCTTCCACTTCTTGTCTTGCAAGGGCAATGCAGCCACCCAAGCAAGCTAATGACGATCAAAAACCATGGGCCGAAGCGTTAAATAATATTGGAGCTGGTCCTTCCGATTCTTGTCGTGCAAGGGCAATGCAGCCGCCCAAGCAAGCTAATGACGATCAAAAACCATGGGCCGAAGCGTTAAATAATATTGGAGCTGGTCCTTCCACTTCTTGTCTTGCAAGGGCAATGCAGCCACCCAAGCAAGCTAATGACGATCAAAAACCATGGGCCGAAGCGTTAAATAATATTGGAGCTGGTCCTTCCAATTCTTGTCTTGCAAGGGCAATGCAGCCACCCAAGCAAGCTAATGACGATCAAAAACCATGGGCCGAAGCGTTAAATAATATTGGAGCTGGTCCTTCCGATTCTTGTCGTGCAAGGGCAATGCAGCCGCCAAGCAAGCTAATGACGATCAAAAACCAAGGGCCGAAGCGTTAAATAATATTGGAGCTGGTCCTTCCATTCTTGTCTCAAGGGCAATGCAGCCACCCAAGCAAGCTAATGACGATCAAAAACCATGGGCCGAAGCGTTAAATAATATTGGAGCTGGTCCTTCCGATTCTTGTCGTGCAAGGGCAATGCAGCCGCCCAAGCAAGCTAATGACGATCAAAAACCAAGGGCCGAAGCGTTAAATAATATTGGAGCTGGTCCTTCCAATTCTTGTCTTGCAAGGGCAATGCAGCCACCCAAGCAAGCTAATGACGATCAAAAACCATGGGCCGAAGCGTTAAATAATATTGGAGCTGGTCCTTCCGATTCTTGTCGTGCAAGGGCAATGCAGCCGCCCAAGCAAGCTAATGACGATCAAAAACCAAGGGCCGAAGCGTTAAATAATATTGGAGCTGGTCCTTCCAATTCTTGTCTTGCAAGGGCAATGCAGCCACCCAAGCAAGCTAATGACGATCAAAAACCATGGGCCGAAGCGTTAAATAATATTGGAGCTGGTCCTTCCACTTCTTGTCATGCAAGGGCAATGCAGCCACCCAGAGCTAATGACGATCAAAAACCATGGGCCGAAGCGTTAAATAATATTGGAGCTGGTCCTTCCGATTCTTGTCGTGCAAGGGCAATGCAGCCGCCCAGCAAGCTAATGACGATCAAAAACCATGGGCCGAAGCGTTAAATAATATTGGAGCTGGTCCTTCCACTTCTTGTCTTGCAAGGGCAATGCAGCCACCCAAGCAAGCTAATGACGATCAAAAACCATGGGCCGAAGCGTTAAATAATATTGGAGCTGGTCCTTCCACTTCTTGTCATGCAAGGGCAATGCAGCCACCCAAGCAAGCTAATGACGATCAAAAACCATGGGCCGAAGCGTTAAATAATATTGGAGCTGGTCCTTCCAATTCTTGTCTTGCAAGGGCAATGCAGCCACCCAAGCAAGCTAATGACGATCAAAAACCATGGGCCGAAGCGTTAAATAATATTGGAGCTGGTCCTTCCATTCTTGTCTTGCAAGGGCAATGCAGCCACCCAAGCAAGCTAATGACGATCAAAAACCGCCGAAGCGTTAAATAATATTGGAGCTGGTCCTTCCACTTCTTGTCATGCAAGGGCAATGCAGCCACCCAAGCAAGCTAATGACGATCAAAAACCATGGGCCGAAGCGTTAAATAATATTGGAGCTGGTCCTTCCACTTCTTGTCATGCAAGGGCAATGCAGCCACCCAAGCAAGCTAATGACGATCAAAAACCATGGGCCGAAGCGTTAAATAATATTGGAGCTGGTCCTTCCATTCTTGTCATGCAAGGGCAATGCAGCCACCCAAGCAAGCTAATGACGATCAAAAACCATGGGCCGAAGCGTTAAATAATATTGGAGCTGGTCCTTCCAATTCTTGTCTTGCAAGGGCAATGCAGCCACCCAAGCAAGCTAATGACGATCAAAAACCATGGGCCGAAGCGTTAAATAATATTGGAGCTGGTCCTTCCACTTCTTGTCATGCAAGGGCAATGCAGCCACCCAAGCAAGCTAATGACGATCAAAAACCATGGGCCGAAGCGTTAAATAATATTGGAGCTGGTCCTTCCAATTCTTGTCATGCAAGGGCAATGCAGCCACCCAAGCAAGCTAATGACGATCAAAAACCATGGGCCGAAGCGTTAAATAATATTGGAGCTGGTCCTTCCAATTCTTGTCTTGCAAGGGCAATGCAGCCACCCAAGCAAGCTAATGACGATCAAAAACCATGGGCCGAAGCGTTAAATAATATTGGAGCTGGTCCTTCCAATTCTTGTCTTGCAAGGGCAATGCAGCCGCCCAAGCAAGCTACTGAAGATCAAAAACCATGGGCCGAAGGGTTAAATAATATTGGAGCTGGTCCTTCCAATTTTTCGCGTGCAAGGTCAATGCAGCCGCCCAAGCAAGAACGAGGTGTGCCGGATGTTCCAATTAAAGAGGCGCAGGAAAACCAGGTAACTGCCAACAACAACAAAAAGTCAAGCAATCTCAACTAACATTTCTTTTTTAATTCCAACGTAGAACCAAGAAGCTGTCGCTCGAGCGTTAGAAAATTGGCGTGTTTTTCAAAGAATAGAAATTTTGAAACTAAGACATATGCGCAGATTTAATTGTGCGGAAAATGTAAGACGTTTGTATAAATATGTTAAAGAATCAAGGTCCAAGAAAACGACCAAAGAGATGTGTGCTCTGTTAGACCAAGTATGGGAGCGCATGTGGAATCATTTTCATGCAACTAGGGCTGCGTACAAGGCGTACACCCGTCACATGAAAAAACTTAATTTTGGCAACTCCGACAACGTATAGTTCTTGCGGGAGTGTTCCCACTAACACCCTATACAACAATTGTTACAAAATGAACAAAAAATAAAATCTTAAAATAAACTTGGATTTTTATCAAGAATTATATTCATTGTAGGTTTCCTCTGACCAGATAATATTAAATTATTCGATGGAAACTCTTGGTTAAGTAATTTGTAAGATATTTGGCTTGTATTATTTTATTTATATATTTGGAAACTCAGTGTTGTATGCACATATTCGTTTTTGTTCCATTTTCCCCATTGCAGCTCCCATTCACAGCAATATACCATCTATCACCGGCACTAGCGCTAATCCTGAGTTTAATCCGGTACCAGAGTCTGCCGTAGCTTCTTGAGACGGGCACTGCGCAGCAGATAAAACCGTGATTGACGTCTCAGTATTCCATAGGCCACTGCGTCGCTCAAGTTCAGCCGCACCTGGCGCTGAAAGTCGGGATCTAGACGATGGAAACGTTTCGATAGCTCTGCTATAACTTCCCTATCATGCATGGGTCGGTTTTTAGCCTCCAATACTTCCAGCAGCGTTCTCATTAGTGTGGGAATCAGCGTTCGTTTGTAGGCCCAACCATGAACTGGGTATGTGGTCTGAAGGGGCATGTTGCCAGAGTTCTGGCTTTTCCAAGAGAAAAATCCAACTTGGAAGAAAGATAAAAACTCGGTTATATATGCATTAATGAGTTGTGTTCTATCGCATTTAGATCTGTTAAAGATAGTTACAATAAAGTCGTTCACAAGCCCTGATTTAGTAAATATAAATTTTACCTACATTCCTGAGGCCAATAGCAGCTGCTACAGGAAAAGTGAAGATGGTATGGATGCTACCCAGGAAACTGAACGGGGAACAGTAATAATTGTGTATTGATGTTTTCCTAAAAAACTAAATGTTATTTTGAAAATTTGACAGTGTTGGCAAGGTTATGGTAACATACTTGATATTCTAGTGGTCAGAGATAGAGGCGCTATGCTTTACAAGGAGAAGAGTACTACAGTAAGTAAGTAAGTAGGTAGTCAGTGATTTTCCTGCCCAATTGGAAGTAATTTACTAGGCAAAATTGAATCCATAAAGACTATTGATTTTGATAGAGCTGTTTTGATAGGCTGTAACTTTTACCATGGGCCTTGAAAAACTAGTTTTTTTTTCGAATCCGAACCAGAATTGATAAAAATGAAAACTTTAAGCCCAACAGGAATAATGTGACCTCAAAGAAAATTTCTCTTCAGCTTCTAGGGTTAATAAGTAATCCAATAAACTGCCATGGCTTCAAGTATATTCCAAAAATTGTTCGACACTCCAGAGCTCATCCAGCTACTGTTGCACAGGTCACAAAAAGTTCAGTCAACCGCTGCAATCGCCCAGCCATTTGGAGGGGACACCTGTAACCAGTAACCCTCAAATTTTGACATTATCCATTACCTGTAGCGCCGGTAGCCAAATGCCTCGAGTCAAGTAGCGTCCAAGTTAAAGTCAAAGTGGAAGTCAGTACCGAGTCAGTTGGCATATGTGAGCATTACATGGCGTTCCAGTTGCCATTAGCAGGCAATGTCAAGCTGTCAGGGCGTAGAGCGTTGGGCGTGATGTGTCATGTTGTGGGTTGGGGGTGAGCCCTTTGTTTTGTTCATCAAGAGCACATATTTTATTGCTTTATGCGTTTAATGAAGTGTTGCCGGGCGCAGCAACAACCACCGGAATGGGTTGAGTCTGATCCAAACGAAAACAGTTGGGCAACCCTTCGCTTTCACTTTTTGAACAGACCAAAGTCTGGCAACATATCAAACAATTGTGACAGCGTATGAAGGGCAAAGGGAGATAGATAGACAGACGGACGGAGAGTTGGAGAGACGGACTGACTGACTGACTGACTGACGGACGAACTGACGGACGGACGGACTGATTGATTGACTGCTTGCCAGACTCTGGCTGTACTGGGTGGGGCGAGGGCGTTGGACGCTTCCAGCTCCTGGCGCACGTATGTAATGCATAAAGAATGAAGCTTAAATAAAAGTTGGAAGATGAGGAATAGGATTAACTTGTCACACAATTGAATTTAATTTTCCATGAACACACATACATACACGTAAACAGGAGCGCTTACAAAGCACCCATATATGTATATAGGTATGTATGTGCGAGGGCAGTTGGAAAAGTTTTTCAAAGAAACAAAAAAATTGAAACCATTTGTCCCATAGCTGCGAACCACATTTTCCATGGGGTCAAAGTAAGTGCAGCACCGTTAAGAGAAAGTTATGACCCGGTAGTGACTACTACCAAATTACAATCTACGGTGCCCTGAAGAGAATTTTGACTCGGCTTGAAACACTGGCATTGACCTTCCTCAGGGCCGTAGCCAGAATCGTCACTCACGGGTCGCTCAACGCCCTTTCGCGCCTACCTGACTACGGCCCTACTAGGTGCCCTGCTCAGCTGAGGGGGCGCTCAGCGCCTACCTGGCTACGGACCTGACCTTCCTGTTGACAAGTCTCGACTAGACGGTTTTTCATATAGCTCCATAATATTGCTCCCCGGCAAGCAAGTTGCTCACATCAACAACCTCGCACAGCTTTAACTTTATGTTCTCTGTGGGCATTCCGGGGTTCAAGAAACCTCTTAATTGAAATTGATCTGCTCTTAGAGCACTGAGTGCCCCAGATTAATTTCAAATTCTCAAACTCTCTCCAAGAACGGATGAGATGAAGGACAGATCTTGGGTTAAAGGCTGATATCGTCAGAGCTCAATGCTCATTCCACTTAGGACAGAATGCGCTTATGTACCGACAAACTTCAATTCCGTAGAGATTTCTTAACTTACTCCGATGATCCCTCACTGTTCATAGATGACGTTAAGCCTTTCGGTACACAATAACATTTCAGCCTACCCTCGTACCTGCTTAAGTGAACCAGCAGACGCCCGTTAAGTCCTGCGTCCTGTCTGCTGCCATGCTCTATTACTTTCACATTGGGGAATACAAATTTATTACTTGAAAATGCTTTTGTGGTAATCCTGAGATTTATTTAGCCAACAAAAAGAAGTAGGCCTTTTACATGAATGCAATTTATACTCGACTCAATCACTATAAATTTATTATTTTGGCATGAAATTAAAGTAAAGTATCGGGTATTTTTTTTCTGTGGAATTTTGTTTGCTTAAATATTTTATTATCAAAATGTATTAATTATATATATTTTTTTCTACTATTCTATTGGGAAATAAATTCCATAAAGCAACTGAAGAGTTTCTACCTAGACCACTTAAAAGGGATGTTTTATTAGATTTCCTCTTTTTGGTGCAGAGGCAAACCCAACAAATTGAAGATTGTAAATATCGGTCTAGTTGTTCTTGAGTTATAGATAGTAAAAGGTAATAGTTAAGGAATAGGGAACGTACCCCTACCAGTTTTTATCCCCCCATAGTTGTCACGCAGCGTAAATATTCTGCCGAAATTTGTAGACAAGCTCTTGAATGCTATTCAGGCCGTAGAAAGCAAGGGTGGCCCAAAACTACTTGGAAACGAAGCCTGTAAAAATAAACTGAAGAATCAGGAAAGGAAGTGAAATAAAACTAATTCCAAGAATCAGTACAAGATGGAAATATTTTGGGGATGCCCTATCTTCTAACAAGATTTAAAATAATTGTTAGGTTATAGCTATGTTACTCGGTGAGGAATCATCATCTCCCCTCCTCCCTGTAACGCTGAAACGGAGTATTTTTGAAGAGTCTCCATATTTGTGGCTCGTCACGCTTTGCCAGACCCTCCTCCCCCCTGGAGCGTCACGTTGTTAACGAATAATCTCTAAGTATTTGCACCATTTTCTTTCTCCTACGTCCTTCGCTCCAACCTCCCAACACCTAAATCTCAGAGCCCATTAGTATTGGAGACATTGAAACATGCGCAAGTAACTTTACCGATCTTATACCTTCTTAATACTCAGCAGCTCTTTTCATACCCAGCCTTCAGCCACTCTCAGAATTGCTTCCAGATTCCCGCAATCGACTGACTCACACCCTCGTCATTCATTAACTATCGGCTAGACGGGCTCATTTTATACGTCATCCAGTTCCATATGCTAGCACTCAGCAATGATGGCTGCAGTTGCTCCTGCCCACCACTCCAAACACCACAACTTAATTAAATAGCCGTGCTTTGGTTTGGTGCTGTATGTGGGCTATGGGTTAAGCTCTTGGTGGTTAAAGCAAATCCTTTCGTCTCAGCACCTTGGCAAGCTTGCGTCAACTTCCATTTGGTCACCACCACCTTCTGCGTCTCGTCGCATACTTAATGTGAACATAAAA
The DNA here is from genome assembly GCA_037043745.1 of Chymomyza amoena. Taxonomy (NCBI): domain Eukaryota; kingdom Metazoa; phylum Arthropoda; class Insecta; order Diptera; family Drosophilidae; genus Chymomyza; species Chymomyza amoena. The sequence continues at coordinate 20,526 of JBAMAX010003309.1, forward strand.
ATTTCTAATCCATTTCCCCGATACTTATGCACGCTTGCACTCTGGGGATTAATAAGTGTAGCTTTGTTGTGTGTGCTCTGCAGCTTGTGGCCGCCCTACGGAGCACTCCGTTGCGTCTCGGTAAGATTGTTACAACCAACCCCATAGACAAAGTGAATGCTACGCTCTGCTCATCGCGGACAAATCAATTTCAACTGTCAACTGTCAATCAGGCAACAATTCAATCAGGAAACCAGAAGGAAGGGCGGGAGGGAGATAGAACTCCCCTGCAATTACTTTCGTCGCGTTGCGACGTCATGCGTCTACGCGTTTTGTGCGCGTTTTGCTTGCTGTCGCGCGCGTTTTTTCAAGACATAAAGCAAACAACAACAGCTGGCTTATAGCCAAATATCGGCTTTCCCTTTAGGCCTGACCCAGTAAAGCATTTTGGTAGCTTAGTAAATTATGCTGTTTTTTTTTTTTTTTTTGTGACCAAGCAAACATTATTAATGTTGACTTTAACAGGAGCATGAGCAAAAGTCACAAACATTTGTTCAAGAGATTTTTATGAATTACATGCTTTAGGTTTACGGCAGCCCAGGACTTGACTCAAAGCACTTTTCCGGGCTTAACTCTACGCTGGCAAACATATTTCTAGTGTACACAGATTTTTATTAGCGTTATTACCATTTACAAGTCAGCATGCTATGGCCATGTCCTGGCTATGTCCTGGTATGGTCTGAAAATTATGCGAAATGTTCTTGCATATGCATAAGACGCTGGTCGATTGCAGCCAGAGGATTAGGGGCGGGTGGGGGGCGGCGTGTTTGGGCCAAGTCGGGCAAGTCAAGCAGGCCTCTGGCAGGCAGGAGTAAAGCCAACATTCTGCTTTTTGATAAATTTCACAGTCAAAACACATGTCACGTATTTGGCTCGTAATTATGGCAAACGTGAGAATTTTCGTTAAGATTTTTCCAACACATTTCCAGCATTTTCTCATATGCTTTATGCGAGAACGCCTTTGCCAGCCTGGGCTATAGTTTACCAACACTTTTATATTATTTCTATTTTTCATTTAATTTTATATTTTTTTCTAGCTAAGTTTGGGGACTGCGACTGTTAATGTGACCATAACTATGATTTTGGCCATGACTGTGATTGAGGCTTCCACTATTTTTGTGGGGACAGCACAGATTTGGAGTGTGACTAATTTTTATCAACCAAAAAGTCTTAACTCCAAAGGCTGAGCTTAAAAGTCCTTTACGTCGAAAGGACGAACGTGTGCATAAATGTATTAAAAATATACATAGCCTTTTTTGCGGTGTCTGGAACTTATCTTAGAATCATCACAAAATCAATTGTTTTTAATATTTTTATTGAAATTCTTCGAACCACAGAATTTTTGTCAAGAAAAAATATAATTTAGAAAACATTGCCAAGTTTGAAAGCCAATTTGCTTGTTGTTAGAGAGAAAGGACATCGGTATTATGCCTTAGCCAGTGGCACCTGGAATCAAACCACCAATGCCACCTCCCGTAACACCTGGAATTAGTCCTGAGATGCCACCTCCCGTAACACCTGGAACCAGTCCTGAGATGCCCCCACCCGTAACACCTGGAATCAGCCCTGAGATGCCGCCAGTGATATCTGGTAGTCCACCACCTTGAATCACACCAGTGACAGATCCGACTGCATCCGTGATGGGCTTAGTTATATCAGAACCAGATCCTCCATCAGGTTTTGCCACTGGACAAGGCGCTGCCAAGTAGCAGACTAGAAATGGAAATTATTTAAAAAAAATAACTTTTCAGGATTTCCAGAACTCACCGCACAAAAGCATAAAAGCTACCAAATAAATTCTATTGACCATGTTGTTAATTTTCAAGACTGTTACTGTTTGTTTAAAAAAAAGTTTTGGCCTGCACTTTTATAGCAAAGTTCGAAACAAATTCCGGAAGTTATGGAGCACGTACGACTCTAACGTTTAAAGGCGTGATTCAGGCGCTAAGTACTTAGACAGACCCAGACCTTTCCTAATGTCAAACGACTGATTTTAATTTAAGATAAGCTCTCTATGTATTATCGGTGTCTAGAGTTTTTATATGAGTTGTGGCTTAGTTAGTTATAAAAACAATATATGGAGGGGTCTACTAGTAATTAAAATAGCATAAAAAGTGTTTAAATTTGTGGAATTTTTTTGTTTACCTTTCAGTTTACTAAACTTAATTGGATTCTCAGTGATAAAGAAAAACAAAATGTTTTGTTTTTTTCGGAATTCCCATGAAGCCCACGTCTTGAGTGGATCGTTTAATAATTAGTGTTTGTCAGAATAACTGGATATGAATTGATTGTCATGAGATTTGTTTTGAGATTGCAGCATCTCTGGGTATAACTTCAACAATAAGACGCAAAAAAAAATGTATTCGTTTTAGATATCGTAGAATCAACAGTCCAAAAAAACGAATCTGTATTGCTTTCAAGCATTATTCATTGTGTGGCCATGACAACCCGTTTTCGGGTTACGGCCGCCCTCAACAGCTCTCGTCAGGCGCCTCTGCTTGCGCGCGCCTTCTTCAATAAGAAATACCAAGGGAGGATAGGATCCACTTGATCTTTCCATCGGAGTCGAGGTCGTCCCCTTCGTCTTCTTTCTTTCAAGCAGGAAATTAAAAAATTGTTTGAGAGGAATATTCAAAATTGATATACATCGATTTTTGGTTAACCTTCCAGCGAATTTCATAATAAGGAACACAAAAGAATTTGTTGTTGTCCTACTTGTATGCCCTGTAGTACAGAAAGTGCTTTATAAGACTTCTTATTCCATTGCTCTATACAAGAATGGCATAAAATTTGACCAACTTCAACGAGAAATCATTTGTATCTGATATATTCTTTATTTTCGATTCTCGATTCATTGCAATAAAGATGATGAATGCATTGCATGCTGAAACGTCTAACTTATTTCAAAAAAGAGCCATTGGTCAAAGATTTACCTTCCATTTGCAAACTATTGACTCCGCCCTTGGTCTTATTGCACAAATCAACAATTTCAGGCTTTTTCTTTTTGGTTTGTTTGAGTCAATGAGACCATTCGATTGGTAAGTGGAGAGTAAAGTAACGAATCGTCGCAAATTGTGGCCAAATCCATAATCGGTATAAAAATCTGGCTTTTTCATCAGGTCGAGCAATATTGACGGAATTTTTTTTCGGTTCTTTCTTAACCATACTAACTACTGTCATTTGCCTATTTCAGAAATTGGTTGAAGAGGTGAAGATATGGTCGCATGTATCGTTCCTTGCATTCAAACCTTCTGTCATATCCAACACGGCACGGTTCCCTTGGCTGACTTTAGGAGCGCATGATACAAGCATAATAGGTTTTAGCATGCAACTGCACCCATACTTTGATTCCATACCTCGCTGGTCTCGTGGGAATATATTGGGGGAAAGACGATTTACCAAGGAACGGAAGAAGTTGATCATCTAAAGTGATTACATCTCCTGCATAATAAGATTACTTACAATCTTCGAACCCATTTATCGCGAATCAAGCGAATAGGTGCCGGTTGTCCTCGCCCTTTGATCCTAGTCGTTAAAACGAGGACATCGATTGATTTGTTTGAATCGTTGGAGAGACAGAGTTGACCCGAAAATTGGTCTTCCGCGCTTATCGTTAAATAATTCTAGCAAACTTACGCCATTCTCCCCACACTGCCAAAAAAAGAAGACGTTAATAAGCTCGAATCGTTATTTCGAAGACTGATTCCCATTGTTTCTTGTACTGCCGGACACCGTACAAACTGGTCATTTGTAAATGATTATTCAATAAGAGCGCTACAAAAGCTTTTTTTAAATAAAACAAAAACGGCTTTGGATATCAATGAAATTCTTTATTCCTGTGAAATTACATTCGATGCCATTATGTATGGAACTCGATTTCTTTCGCATGGCCACCACGAGCACACTTGCAGAACTCTAGACGCTGAACCCAATTTTCGACGGTTTTCAAGCATAAATCGGCCGATACTGCAGCAATTTCACATTCGATATTCGTACGAAGTTCATCAATCGTCGCTGGCTTGTTGGCCTAGACCATAGACTTGACGTAGCTCCACAGGAAATAGTCTAAAGGCGTCAAATCGCACGACCGAGGCGGCCAATTGACTAGGCCATTTCGTGAGATAATACGTTCACCAAACTTGGGTTTCAATAAATGGACTGTGACATTTGCTGTGTGGCTCATATTGTCCAAGTCCATATCATCCAATTCGGGCCAAAAATATTCGGTTATCATTGAGCGGTAGCGATTCCCATTCACAGTAACGTGCCAGTCTTGATCATCACGGAAGAAGTACGACCCAATGACACCGCCGGCCCATAAACCGCACCAAACCGTAATTTTTTCGGGATGCAATGGTAACTCATGGAACACGTGTGGATTGCTGCTGCCTGACCAATAACGAAGTCATTCAGCCAGAAATGAGCCTCATCGCTGAAGATGATTTTTCGATGAAAATCCGGATCATTTTCAAATTGTTGCGCAGCACAATTCACGAACATACGACGCTTCTGGTGGTCAAGCGGCTTCAGTTCTTGCGTCAATTTGATCTTGTAAGGATGTGGGCCAAGATCTTTTTGTAAAATTCGCCACAACGACGTCTAATTGTTTAAATTTAACAAAAACTTTGTTGCTCTACCAAAATTGACAACATAAAGTTTTTATTTAAAGCCAAACTGACAATGTTTGACAATTTGTTGCATCTGGCAACGCCATCAGCAGTTATTTCTGTCAGTTGGCAGGCTGCTTGTCACTGACAAGCATTCATTTATCGTAGGTCAATTCAGTGACAAGCACGTGTGCTGCGGCACAGTTATTTGATTAAATATTTTTTTTGTTTGAATATTAGTTACAAATATTTCTTCATTGTTCGAGTATTGTTATATAATAAGTTATAGCCATGTCAGACAACTTATCTGCATTTGCGGCTTACAAAGGCGGTGCTACAAAGGCAGGAAAAAATACGGGCAAGCGTGGCCCCGCTAGACGCCAAAAATTTGGACGTGCTATCAACAAAGCGCGTGAAATGAATGGAGAGGTAAAGACTGCTGTTAAAAAGAAGATGTGGAAAAAGAAGCAGCAAAAGAAGAAGCAAAAGGTGCAGGCACGCTCGAGCGAAATCCAAGAAGATGTTAACGGCGAGAGCAGCTCTAGCACTTACAGCAGCGTCAACGCGAGTAATGCCACCGACAACTGCGTCGAGGTAACCATTGAGCGTAAAAGCAGCTCTGAGGATTTTGGACCCAGCTGTTCGGTTAACAACGCGAAAGCTTCCGGCAAACGTCGCAGCAATTCTTCAACTCCTAGTGGCTACTGGAAGTACGGTGTTCCTAAGAAAATCAAAAGTGAACCCCAGAGCAAAGATGAAAATGCCACCGACAACTGCGTCAAGGTAACCATTGAGCGTAAAAGCAGCTCTGAGGACTCTGGACCCAGCTGTTCGGTTAACAACGCGAAAGCTTCCGGCAAACGTCGCAGCAATTCTTCAACTCCTAGTGGCTACTGGAAGTACGGTGTTCCTAAGAAAATCAAAAGTGAACCCCAGAGCAAAGATGAAAATGCCACCGACAACTGCGTCGAGGTAACCATTGAGCGTGAAAGCAGCTCTGAGGACTCTGAACCCAGCTGTTCGGTTAACAACGCGAAAGCTTCCGGCAAACGTCGCAGCAATTCTTCAACTCCTAGTGACTACTGGAAGTACGGTGTTCCTAAAAAAATCAAAAGTGAACCCCAGAGCCAAGATGAAAATGCCACCGACAACTGCGTCAAGGTAACCATTGAGCGTAAAAGCAGCTCTGAGGACTCTGGACCCAGCTGTTCGGTTAACAACGCGAAAGCTTCCGGCAAACGTCGCAGCAATTCTTCAACTCCTAGTGACTACTGGAAGTACGTTGGTCCTAAAAAAATCAAAAGTGAACCCCAGAGCCAAGATGAAAATGATACCGCAGCAGAGGTACACAAACAAAATAGCATTGCAGAGGGAAGGCACATATTAGACTGTATACTAAATCCTGTATCAGTAGAAGATTTTTTTCAGAAATATTGGGAACAAAACTCCTGTCTGATATCTCGTAAAAATCCAAATTATTTTGGCGATCTCGTATCCCTCAAACAAATTGATGAATTGCTGGTGAATAATCATTTGGAGTTTACAACCAATATAGATGTGACTTCCTATACAAATGGTGTGCGTCAGATTCATAATCCGGAAGGGCGTGCAGTAGCACCCATAGTTTGGGGCTATTACGTAGACGGCTGCAGCGTACGCATATTAAATCCATCCAGTTATTTACCGGGCTTACGCAAAGTGTGCAGCACGTTGCAAGAATTCTTTCACTGTCTGGTTGGTGCTAATGTTTATCTAACACCACCCAACAGTCAGGGCTTTGCGCCACATTATGATGACATTGAAGCCTTTGTACTGCAAGTTAAGGGTAGCAAGCGCTGGCGTCTTTATAAGCCGCCACTGGCAAGTGATGTGCTGGCACGTAATTCTTCAGAAAATTATCAGCAAGAGCAGCTGGGCGAGCCCTATTTTGATCAGGTAAGTCAAGTCGTAAGTTTGCTTTTATTTTAAGTTATTTTAACTGATTGTTTCTGCAGGTGCTAAACCCTGGAGATTTGTTGTACTTTCCGCGCGGCACCGTGCATCAGGCTCTTACCACTCAAAATCAACACTCGCTGCATATAACACTAAGCGTGTACCAAAAACAGTCTTATGCCGATTTGATGGAGAAGCTTTTGCCTATTGTCTTAGAGAAGGCCATAAAAACTAATCTTGACTTGCGTCGTGGCTTGCCGCTCAATACCTGGCATCATGCAGGTCTGGTGCATGGCAATAGCCAGAGCAAAGTGCGTGCTGACTTTGTGCGCATCGTACAGAATTTGGCTGATGATTGTTTTTCGCCCAGCGCTAAGCAAATAGATGCCGCTGTCGATCAGCTGGCCAAGCGCTTCCAACACGAGGCACTGCCACTTATCATACAACCTGAGGAGCAGAAACGCACGGTTTATGGATCACGTACCAACGCGGACGCAAATGGTAACTGCCTGTGTGATTATGATCTAACGTTGGAAACATCAGTGCGTCTGTTGCGCGCAAATGTATTGCGTGTGGTGTCAGAGGAGGGTAAAAAGCGCATTTACTACTATGTGGACAATGGTCTGGAGTATTGCAAGTATGATGCCAATTTCATGGAGATCAAATCAGCGGAAGTGCCATTCGTCGAGAAGCTGATACATGCTTATCCAGCTTATACGCCCATATCGCAGCTGCCGCTGGGCAACGAAAAGAAGAAAGTTGAGGTGGCCACAGCTCTGTGGGAACGCGGACTACTTATGACTGAGAAGCCCTTTAAGTAAATGGCTATGGCTGTGGCTGGGCATGCTTGCTAGCAAGCACTGCCTAAGCCTTAAAAATAATCAAAATATTGTAATTTACGATGCAACGACTCGGCTCGCAAGACATGTATTTCAGTTTTGTGTCTAGCTTTGCAGGAGGCGCATCGTAAAAAATAATATTTTTGTTACACTTTAAATTTAGTTGGACTAAAACTATTTGTTCTAGAGCATTAACATATAAATTATAAAATCACTTTTTATTTAAAAAAAGAACTTTATTCAAAATTTTAATATTTAACTTAAAACTAATTCGGATGATAGAAAGAACAGGACTGTCACAAAACCGCCTACAGCAGGTCTGCCTTGGCAGACCTGACTGCAGCGGAAATGCCTCGACAGACCTTAGTGTAAACTCTAACAATGACTAAGGTCTTAATACTCTAACAGTTGTATTTATAACTAGAAAATGCTGACAATGCTCATGCTGGATGCGGCGCTGCCGTTTTTGATATTTTATGGTTACGGCTGCGCTGCCGCTGCTCAAGGGTCAAGGGTTTATCCGCCGACGCTGTCAAGTGACGACATCGTCCGGTGACGCCTTTTGTTGCCGGCTAGCCGCTGAGCGTCGCAAAGGGCTTAGCCGCTGACGATGTCAAGTGGCTGATCGTCTGGAGTCGCCTTTCGTCGCTGAGGGTCTAGTCGTTGAGCGTTGTTGAGGTTCTAGCCGCGGATCGTTGTTGAGGGTCTATCCGTTGATCGATGCCAGATGCTCGTGGTGTCCAGTGTCGCCTTCGATTGAGTATGCGATGAGAGATTAGTATGAGTACTTGAAATAGCATGGGAGTTGGGGGTGAAGTAAAGTGTTGTGTTAACTTATATTTGCTGCACTTAATTTTGTATATAAAAAACAACACGAGGCGTTGGAATTTGTTACACTAGGCACTGCGAATTTTCTTGCGCTCACGATAAAGGCTCTCCTTTTGTACTGTAGCAAAGAATGTAAATATTAAAATTTATTTATTAAATTTAAAAAAATAATTACTTACTGTAGGGATCAAAGCGTATTGTTTAAATTTTGTCGGCCAGACGTTCGCGGAACGCATTAAATTGATGTCCACTGACAACGCTCTCCAGCACAACCATTATACGTCTGTTAAGAGAGAGTTTTGTATTAAATGTTATAACATAAATAAGCTTAAGCATAATATTAACTTACTTGCTCTTTACTTTTTTAAACAAAACATTCTTCTTCTTATGTGGCCATACCAACCCGATTACCGGGTTACGGCCTGCCTTAAAACGTCTCTCCAGGCGCCTCTGCATTGCGCGCGCCTTCTCCAGTTGGTCACACCGAGCGAAGACAGGGCCCCTTCCACTTGGTCTTTCCAACGCAGACACGGTCGTCCTCTCCGCCGACGGCCACTGACTACCGCATCGAGCACACGCTTAACTGGAGCATCCTCGTGCATCCTAACGACATGTCCGAGCCAGCGAAGCCGCTGGATGTTGATACGCTGAGCAACGTCCATGTCGTTGAAGAGCTCATACAGCTCCTGGTTGGTGCGGATGCGGTAGTCATCGCCAACTCGAATAGGACCAAAGATTTTGCGCAGTACTTTCCTCTCGAAAACTCCCAAGGCAGCTGCATCAGTTAGCGACACGGTCCAGGCTTCCGCGCCGTAAAGAATTACTGGAAGGATGAGTGCCTTGTAGAGTGATAGTTTTGTCGCGCGAGAGAGGTCTCTACTACTCAATTGCCTATTGAGACCGAAATAGCACCTGTTGGCAAGAGTTATTCTGCGCTTGATCTCTAGGCTGACATCGTTGTCGGTGGTAACGGCGGTGCCAAGGTAGATAAATTCCTTGACAACATCGAAAGTATAGCTGTAGGCCGTAATCTGGGACCCAAGCCGCCGCACGTCCCTACTTGACGACAGCATATACTTCGTTTTGCCCTCATTTACCGCCAGACCCATTTTCGCAGACTCCCGTTCAATAGCACTGAAGGCCGCGGTGACATCTCGCTTGGTACGCCCAATGATGTCGATGTCGTTGGCGTACGCAAGGAGCTGGACACTCTTGTAGAAGATAGTGCCAGTGCGATGTACGCCGGACTTCCGCAGAACGCTCTCCATGACGAAGATGAAGAGGTCGCATGATAAGGGGTCACCTTGTCTGAAACCTCGCAAGGTATCAAAAGGCTCGGAGAGGTCCCTTCCTACCTTGACGGAGCTGCAGGAATTACTCGACGTCATTCTGCAAAGCCTTATCAGCTTCGCAGAGATACCGAGCTCAGACATTGCGGCATATACGCGATCCCTTATTGGGCTATCGAAAGCTGCTTTGTAGTCGACGAACAGGTGGTGAGTGTCGACTCACATTAGTTAAACGCATTTTGTTAAAGTTATTTGCACAAATTTATTTAAACTATTATGCGTGTATGTTGTGCAAGTGCAAAACAGCAGTATCGGACGAACAATTGCTGTGTAGCACCAATGCACTAGAGTGGGTGAGAGGCCCCAAGTGCAGCCAAGCATCTTTTTACATGCGTATAGGGCATTACTGGCCTTTTTCACACGCTCTTCAACATGGGCCTTCCACAGCAGCTTGTTATCCAGAACCATTCCTAGGTATCTAGTTTGCGTTTTCAGAGTCAGTAGAGAGCCGTTTAGTTTAGGTGGGGTCCACTGCGGGATTTTGTATCTCCTGGTGAAGAGCAGTAGGTCCGTCTTCTCCGGACTAACGTCTAGCACTGCATTAGTGGCCCATCGGTGAATCGTGTCCAGTGGCCTTGTCATCAGATCACTGAGAGTTGAGAGGCATATGCCTGTGACTACTACAGCGATGTCGTCAGCATACGCAATTAGTTTTGTGGCTCCGCCTTCAAATTGTTTCAGAATCCCGTCGACTACTAGGAGCCATAGTAGGGGAGAGATGACACCAGCTTGCGGGGTTCCTCTTTTCGTTTCCCTGGAGATTATGGCACCGTTCCACGCTGCCCTTATCCTTCTGCAGTTCAACAGACTGCATATCCACCGGTAAGTGCAGCTATTCGTGTCAAGCGATTGAAGCCCCTCCTTGAGAGCTTCAAGCGACACGTTATTAAAAGCTCCAGCTATGTCCAGAAATACCGCGAGTGCGTACTCCTTGTGATCCATAGCACCTTCAATACATCGTGTCAGCGTGTGAAGAGCTGATTCCGTAGATCTGCCCTTCATGTATGCGTGTTGAGTGTCCGAGAAACCAGATCCCAACGAGGCTCTTATGTCTTCGTCAAGGATTTTCTCGAGCGATTTGAGTAGGAAGGATGTGAGACTGATCGGCCGAAAGTCCTTAGGGTAGAGGTGGC
>JBAMAX010003310.1:0-57686 GCA_037043745.1 Chymomyza amoena
CGGAATGAATTTTTAGAATTTTTAACTTTAACAATTTTAACGACATTTAAATTTATATTAAAATTTAGTTTTCCAAATAATATTTTTAATAGTTATAATAGTCTTAAAAAAATATTGTTATGATCACCATTGGGCAAAAATGTGCTCGATAAAATTAGCAATAAAACAATTTTTAGAAATTTTTGAATATTTTTCACTTTAACAATTTTATCAACGTTTTTGATCTTAATTTTTTTAAATTTATAATATAATTTAGTCTGCCCAATAATATTTTATATGATCAGTATATGTCGTAAAGGTGGTCAAAAAAAAATAATTATAATATAATTTAAAGATATTAAAAAAAAAATTCTCTTAACTATTTTTTATATTATATTTAAATTTTAAGTAAATGTTATTCAATCAAAATATAAAAACTTTGATTATATATAAAGCACTTATTTATGGTAATAGATAATTTCAAAAATCGCCCCCAAATTCTGCCAACATTTCACTGCTACTTCTAAAGAGTATTCAGTTTTCGACTCTTCAGAATCACTTTTTATGTGTTTTTCATATTTTGTTAGCTTTATATTTGCCGATTGATTGTTGATTGCTTTGAGAGAACATTTCTTTCTACTTATTTATTTTTTCTTTCGACTTTTTGTTATTTTTAAGTGAAGAGTGATTTTCAGAAACGATTTTGGCAATTCGACTAAAATAATAAAAATTATCAGAAGACAAACGTGGCGTATGCGTAATGTGAGTAATGCCAAACATATGACTAGGAGACAAATTCTTGACGAGATTCTGAAGAAAAAAGAAAATACTTTCTTGAAACTGAATAAAAATATATTTTAGATATTTCTTGCTAAATAATTTCGCGATCGTTGGAAACCTGGAAAAATCATTAAAAACAATTTCTGGTAGCTTTCTGTTTTTTATATCTACGGCTGAAGTGAGGCTATGTAAAAGTAAATACACTGAAAAAAATTAGATGCTGCTTTTTTAAGGCAGCTGAAGTCTTAATTTTAAAAAAAATACACGAAATTTGGTATAAGAGAATTTTATAGAAACTCTTTTTAAATGCAAAAAAAAATATAGATTGAATTTTTAAAGATATACCGTAAAAATACCAAAAATTTTAAAATAATTTTTCGAAATTTTTCATAGTAAAATTTCGCGGAATTGTTTTAACTTTGATATTAAGTCTTCCCTTATTCTTATTTTCGAATTTTTTTAAAATAAATCAATCGTGGGAAAAGTTTATTTTTAATATTTTAATACATTTTGCATGAAAGAAATTAAAATTCGAGCGTCTTGGAACTTAAAATTTTTTGTTTTTATCCAAGAAAACTTTCATTTTCATTTGTTTCGGGATTTTGGAAAAAATGTTGGATTGTTTGGAGGTTATAGCAGAATATCAATTTGGAATTCTGAACCCCGAACCCTTAAAGCGAATAATTTTTTGATTTGAAACTATTAATGAAAAAAATTTCAAGTGTAAGAGTACATATGTCAGGATGAGATCGATTCGGCATGGAACTTAAATTTTAATTTTTACCTGCTTCGAAATTTCGGAAAAAATTTATATTGCTTTAAGATTATAAAAGAATATCAATTTGCTATGAAAAAATTTCCAGTGTACGTCTCAATCGGGATGGCAACGTTTCGGCATGGGATGAAGTGCAGATCACTTTGAAATCATTTTCACTCTTAAATCATTTGGTTTGACTTAACTTGACTGCCAAATTTTTGGTTTTTCTATTTTTGGCAGATCTAATTGAGTCTTTTTGTTTGTACGGAAAGTGTTCAATTGATTGATTGACTGCATAAAAGATCATTTTTTAGGCTGTTTACATATCAATCACAGCCGAGATAAAAAAAGAAAATAGAGTAAAATACATTTTTTTAAATTAAAAAAGTATTTAGTGGTAAACTATATACCATATAATATTTACATTTTTTTCCTAAATAGGTTAACGTATCAAAATTCCCAAGCAGATAACTTCCCTATAGCATGCATATCTCGGGAGCTATGCGTACCTATCCGACAGCTATCATGGAATCTGTCCCTGGACTCACACCACTGCACATTATCATCCAAAAGAAGCCAAGCGGAGTCTACTACGTATTGGTTGACTTACCACAGAGAAAACACTTCTTGGAAAAAACTCAGCAGGATAACTTTCCACAGATAATCTAGAGTCCCTTAAATTAAACAATTTCAAAGAAAATGGCGTGTCTCAATCCGTAGAATGAGAAATAAATAAATGAATATATTTATCAAAGGAAATCTAAAAATAAACTAAGTACGAAAATCAAAGGATGTGAGTTTCGGAACCAAATCCCACCCTATACCATACATGACTGAGAAGACCTTGCGTTTCGATGATCTTGTCTTTGGTATTATCTTGTCCATAAATATCATAAAAACCATTGCTATCAGATTGTTAGCTGATAGATCCTCCTAGACAATCTTTGGCTTTTATTCCTTGAAAGAAAATTCCTGCTTGACTGTTCCTAGCACGTTTGAAGTTGATTCCCTTAATAGAAATTGAGTAATAAGACATCATTCCAAAGACTAAACGATCGAAAAATGATCGCAGGGCTCTTCAGTTCGAAGTGTATTTATGTCAGAGCTAGCAAAAGCTTTTTTCCAAAAAGCGTGAAGTACCTTCTCCGTTGATAGAAAATGAGACATGGCACTCTGGCTGCGATATGATCCTAAGCGACCATCTGAACTCTTAGCAAGTGACACTGGTCATGCCGCACTTATATGTTCCCTTCCTGACGTATCGATCTGCTCTAGATCAGATCTTATGATGACGGATTTAGTTCATAACAAGAAATTTAGATCTCTTCTACCAAGTCGGGAGACTTGGTCTGATGGCAGCCCCTGTGGCAACAATGGCTCACTGATGGGTCCAAAACTAAGCAGGGTGTAGGAGTTAAGTTCGTTGGACCCAACACCAGAATCTCTACTGCAAGCATGTCTATGTCAAGCAGAGATTCATGCCATAGAGATCTGCGCTCTTAGTACACTTCACAAGGGAACTAGGGGAGGAAACATCGGCATTTATTCAGATAGCCAAGCTGCTATTAGGGAGGGCATTATCATCTTGCAGCATCTGCTCCAGGATGCCAAAGAATGCCATAACTACCTCCAAGCCCTGTCTTCCCGGAGCAAAGTCGTGATATGTTGGCCACCTGGATAATCAGGAGTGGATGGTTACACAATCGCTGATGATCTAGCACGCCAAGGTGCCTCCACCCTGACTACATCTCCTGCGCCATTCAGTGGTATTGGTCCGTCTACAATCAAGACCAAATGGGCTGCAGGAGAACATAGGAGATACTGGTTCTCCCTTTCGGGGCTTCGTCAAGCAAAAGTGCTTGTCAAACCTCTGGATATGATAAAGACAAAAGGTCTTGGCAGAGTGGACCTAAAGCTCCTGGTAGCTTACCTATCTGGTCACCACACTGTTAGATACCATCTACAGAAAATTGATCTATCGGACTATTCAGAGTGCAGACTCTGTCTCGAAGACGTTGAAACCATCAGACATATTATCTGTGACTGCCCAGCGCAGGTATGGGACAGATCCTGTCACATGGGAAAAAAAACGGATTAGTCATTTCCATCTCAGGTCAGGTTATTGTATAACCACATATCTACTGAGCGCGCCACACATCGATGATTCCGGGAAATTATCGTACAAGGTAGTACATAAAAATCGTAAAAATTTAAAGTTACATCTAAGTTAATCTAAATCTACACTCGGAAAAGGAATCGAACAAAATTTAGATTCGTATTACCTGCAAGTACTCAAGAAATACAAAACATTTTTGTGCTCTTTTCTAATTAATTTGGGTATGGTATTCCCAATTCTCAGCACGAAGACTTTATATTTTAACAATGACAACATAATTCTCTTTGAGGGCACGTCATCTTCTTGAAAATATTAGGACGTTCAGAAGTTTTCCAGAATTTTTCGCCTTATTTCGTCTCTTCTTTTAAAAAATAATGTTCTCGATTTTTTTTTCTGTCAATACTTTAAGAATGAGAACGTATAATCTTTTTAAGCACTCCTTAAAAAAAGCGCTTGAAGTAAGAATTTTATGCCCGATTATAGCAAAATCGCTCTCCGCTCAATATCGTCTCTTCTCTTAGAGAGCAATGTTCTCGATTTTTTTTCTGTCTATACTTAATAGTGAGAACGTAATTCTCTTTAAGAGCACATTGAAACAAATCCTTTTTTACCAAAACGATAGTTGAGAGTTCTGTAGTTCCAAAATTCCTACTATTTATCGATAACATGAGGTATATTTCGACTATAATTAACCCTTTAGATATCTCAAGCTTTTAAATTTAAACAAAAAAAGTTCCGAATACGAATAACCTTTTTATGAAAATTTGTAAGGTTACGTTAGAGTCCTGACTTGTCTTTCGAAGCCCAGATTCGGATTCATTCTGGAAATATGGTCTGTGGATTATGTTCGAACAATTGCAAGCTGGAGCTTATTTTTATTAAGATTCGGAATCGGATTTAGTGATCCCAAAATCATTAAGAAAACATTTTCAGACCATCTGGATCCGAAAGTCGGTTTTGGTTTAATAGAGTTATTTTGTAGGTTATGTTCGAACAATCGCGTGTTGGAGCTTATTTAAATTCGGATTCAATTATCCCAAGATCATTAAGAAAATATTTTCTGATCATCTGGATCCGAAAGTCGGTATTTTTTCCGAATCAAGAGATAAATACACTCCGTATAAGTAATAAATATTTTTATGCCCATAATTTTAAAATTATTATAATAATCATTATATGAGGTCACGCGAAAACCCATAACAAATACACCAGAAAAATATTTGTACTATCCATAAATCTTTAATAAATTCTCTAACTGAAGCCAAAAAACTTGGTATCAAGTATTATGTGAGCCTTATAAACATAAAACTTTGACTTTTTTAAAGAGCTTTAAGCTACAACCGTCGGCTTCAAATTTATTTTAGTTCTTAGTTAGTTGCAGAGCATTCCACAGCCGCCTAGTTACGCCTAAAACGTTTTTGATTCCAACAACTTATTCCCTCTAATATATTTGATCATTCATGCAAACATATCTATAATATCCTTGACCCAATCGCATACAGGGTGTCAAAATAAAGTTTAAAAAAAAAATGTTGCATTTGCCGCATTGCATTTTGTCACGAATTGTTTGTCTTTTGTTTGCTGTGACGTCAAAGCTGACACAATAACCTCAAAAAATGCCAAAAGACAAAGCAAACAAACAAATAAGCACAACAGCATGTTGCCAGCTGTTGCCAGCTGTTGGCAACAAATGTTGAGCAACATGTAGACAGCTTAGCCAATACACGCATCATATGTTACATAGCTTAAGCCTAGACACAAACCCTGGCAGTGTTTAAGTCTTTAAGTCAAGTTTACATCAAGTTTGTACTCACCTGCAAAGAGAGAGAGAAAGAAAAAAGCAAATTGGTTAGACATGAGAAAATAATTTGGCTTTAATAATAAATATGGCAAATAGGCTAACGTCATGACGTCACTGCGCCCCTTTAGTTGACCTATTGACCTCTATTTGCTGGCAAACTTTTTTGAGTCACTGTTTGAAAGACTCAGCTGCAGTGAGACAACATTTAAAATGCTGACGCTAAGCAGTGCAAGTGTGACGTCACTGAAGACTTAAACGAGGGCGGGTTGAAAAGTTATGCGGCACAATATATAAAAAAAAAAGTGGATTTATAAATGTTTTTGGGTTTGTTAAAAGTTTAACGATTTAAATATGTAGCTTATTAATATAGGTATTAGATTATTAATATGGGACAAATATTTACAGTGGTCTTTGGAAAAACCATATAATGTAATTTTTTTAATATGCTCGCTTTGGATTTTTTTCCCATTTCAAGATCCTTTTAAATACGCAAAAGTTTGTTATTTCAAAGGAATCTTTTTCTGACTCTTGTTGTAATATTCTTTTTAATGCGAGTGTAGACTAAAAAGTTATGGATCTGGGACAGTATAAAGAAGATGGGAGAAAATGGAGAAAATTTCCAATTTTTAATTTGGATGATTTTTAAAGTACCTTTCTGGCCCTACGCTCCAACCGGAGTGAAAGGAAATAATACAGAGTGTGTTTTTTTAGAGGTTATGGCGCGCATTATTTTCTAAAAAAAATTTAGACTAATAAATATTTTTGGATTGGATGAAAATTTTTCGATTTAAAAATGTAGTTTTTCAATATAGGTAGTAGGTTATTAATATAGGACAAATATCTACAGTGGACTTTGGAAAAGCCATCCAAGTGTAAATTTTTCGAGATACTCGACTGGTTTTTTTTGCAACATCTTTTAAATATGCAAAATCTTTGGAATCTTTTTCTGACGTTATATTTCTTTTAAAACGAGGGCAGACTGAGAAGTTATCTGCCTGACGGACTACCTAAAATATTTCTTTTTTTGTAATTAAAAACAAAAATTATATGGAGAAAAATTCAAATTTGCAATTTTGATGATTTTTATACCCTGTATGGTACAAAGGGTATATTAAGTTTGTGCAAGCCAAAAATGTATGTAACATATAGAAGGAGTCGTCGCAGACACCCCAAAGCTACCTAAAATATGATCAGGGTGAATAGAGAAGTCTATATACCCATGTCCGTCTGTCCGTCCGTCCGTCTGTCCGTCTGTCCGTCCGTCCGTCCGTCCGTGTGAACGCCTAGATCTCAGAGATGGTAAGAGCTAGAGTAACCAAACTTTCACATTAGATCCCAAATTATTCCATGGGAGACAACTTTATTTTATTTTTTTGATATCGGGGATAAATTGTATAGCTCCCATGTGGGTGTTTGAGACGACCTCGACAAAAAAAAAGCGTTTTAGATGAATAATTCGTTTATTTATGAAGATATCGTAACCAAATTTGGTATTCGAAAGTTTTTTATAGTTCCCAAGTACTGTACCAAATTTGATCAAAATCGGTTGACTATATCATATAGCTACCATAGGACCGATCGGCCAAAGTAACTTTTTTAAAGAAAAATTCGCTATATTTCGTTTTTAATAAAGATATCGTAACCAGATTTGGCGTTTTGAAATTTTTTAGACCACTTAAGCAATGTGGCAAATTTGAACAAAATCGGTTGACTATATCATATAGCTCCCATAAGTCCGATCTTCCAAAAATCGATTTTTTAACAAAATTTGTTGTGTTTCGATTGTTTATGAAGATATCGTAACCAAATTTGGTATTCAAAAGTTTTTTATAGTTCCCAATCACTTTACCAAATTTGATTAAAATCGGTTGACTATATCATATAGCTCCCATAGAACCGATCGGCCAAAATAACTTTTTTAAAGAAAAATTCTCTATATTTCGTTTATTAATAAAGATATCGTAACCAGATTTGGCGTTTGGTAATTCCTTAGAACACTTAAGCAATGTGCCAAAATTAATCCAAATCGGTTGACTATATCATATAGCTCCCATAGGGCCAATCTTCCAAAAAATCGATTTTTTAACTAAATTTGTTGTGTTTCGTTTGTTTGTTAAGATATTGGGACCAAATTTGATATTCGTGAGTTTTTTAAAGTTCCTAAGCACCGTACTAAATTTAATCCAAATCGGTTGACTATATCAAATAGCTCCCATAGGACCAATCGGTCCAAAAACACGTTTTTTATACAAAATTCGATGTGATTTGTTTGTTTGTAAAGATATTTGAACTAAATTCGGCTTTCAGATCTTTTTTAAGAAATTTAATCACTGTGTCAAATTTTATTGAAATCGGTCAAAAAAAAATTTTTTGCTAAAAAAATCTTCTGTTTTTGGTTTTTGTAAAGGAATCGGATTTTATTGCAAGGTAGTGGTACAGGGTATCCCAAAGTCGTCCGCGCCCGACTTTACGTACGCCATTTTTATATATATGATAAAGTATCTAACTGGCCGTACGCTCCAAGCGGAGTTAAAGAAAATTATACAGCGTGTTTCTTATAGAGGTTTTATGAGTTGACACTGCCTTATCTGATCATGAATTTAACAGTTGATAGTTGCTTTTTGCTGAGTTTGGTTTGGAATTTCATTTAGGATAGATTTATACCAAAAAATGCTATCAAAGAAATAGTTCCATTTATATTTTAAACTTTAATGTATCAAATTAAGCCCGATTTTTAGATATCAAAGGAAAATCCAAAAAGAATAAATCCTCAAGCATGAAAAGAAAAGGTTCAAAGAAGAGCAAAAATAAAAGGGATCCAGAAAGAATAAGAAAAACGCAGCTCTGAAAATGAAGTGCGACCAAATGGAGCTTCAGAAAAATGCTCCAAATTGAAGAAGGACGACAAAAATAAGAAAGGTAAAGGTGGATCCAAAAAGGGTAAAAAATCTTCGAAAGGCAAATCCAAAAAGAATAAATCCGCAATGAAAGGTAAAGATGGATCCAAAATGGGTGGTAAATCAGGAGCTGTGAAGAAAAACGATCCTTGTGCGAAGAAGAATACAGCCAGTAAAAAAGGTGGTTCTGCCAAGGGTGGAAGCAGATCCACAAAAAAAAAGATATAAAAAATAAATTTTTTATGATTTAAATTTGTGTAACACTAAAATAAACACCCTCTTAAGTTCCTCGTCGAAACGACTACGTACAGTTTTCAGACTCCATGTTTCTTGTGAATATTTCCAAAAAATAAACTTTATACTTCTTTATATTCTTAAATCGAAAATCTGAAAATAACAGCTGTCTCAGAAATAAAAAAAAAGCGGGAGTTTGGTATTTTTTTTTCCCCTCGAAAGAAGATGGGAAGTATAATAATAATATAATATAATAAATAATAATAATATAGTATATAAAGTTGCTATTTCTTGCTTTATTTAAAATATAGAAGCTTTAAATTTCCAGCTCTTATTTTAAGTTAAAAAATAAATTTTATTTAAATAATATGACAAAAAAAATAAAATTTCTTCAAATTTTTTGCTTAGGACTTTGTGATATTGTGAAAGATCAATTTTTCTACCTTATAAATGCAACGAATATAATTTTAAGAAAATAAATCAATTATGTTAAAATAAATTCCAAAAAATAAATTATCTTCAAAAGGTAATGCTTGGAACTTGGCGCTTAATAAAGTGTAATTTGGAAAGGTTTAACTTTTTTAAAATTAAAACCTATATTGATAAAAAAAATATCATATTAACATTTGTGTGCTTGAAGTCTTTAAATATAGATTTAAAAAAAGTCTTTTATATAGATTTAAAACGGTCGTCGTCATTTAGACGAACTTTAACTTTTCAGTGCTGAGTATGCAAAAGAATTTTAGTGTATAAAATTCTGTGAAAAGTTGATCTAAAACAAAATTTTTCATTAATTTATTGTTTATATTTTCACTGAATTTGTAAACCATTTCTCAGCTGGTGACTGTTTTTGGGTTTGAAAAAACATTTTTTTTCCAACGACAAATTTCTTTCAATAACAATAACTGTTTTCTATTTTAAAATAAAAATTTTATTTTTACAAGTAAAAAATAGTTTTTTACCCATCCGTGAATCATTGTTGCCACAGAGGGTCTGCTATCAGTCCAAATCTCCCGACTTGGGAGAAGAGATCTAAATTTCTCGTTATGAAATAATTCCGTGATTGCTTTACGGACTTTTCGTAAAATGCACACAAAAATTGAAAGTGACCTTTAGGGTATGGGCAAGGTCCAAGTTCGGAGGTGTTCCCAAACATGTAATATATGAATAGGCAGGCAATATAAAATATATTAATGGATAGTTTAGCTGGGAACGACCTACTGAAAATTTACCATGGAACAATATAATATTCGTATTGTCTGCTGGTGGAGCAACTGGGTCTAATAGCCAAGTATCCGATAAGACAAACAATTCTATTTATATATATATGTATATAATTTCCTTTATCTCCTATTGGAGCATAGGGCGTCTTCAATAACCGCCTTTCATCGAACTCGATTTTGAGATATATTTCTTAATTCGTTCAAGCTTAAGCCCAGAGATTTTACTTCAACATCCGTGGATCTCCTCCAGTTGGTCTTCCAACACTGCGTCCTGCTTTCTTTGGGGTGTTGCTGTCGTTTTTGCTGTCTCTATTTACATGAATCCTTTAAATTTAGCGCCAATGATGCATCTGGTCTTGCCCTACTTCATGGTAGTTAACTATTTTTTTAATGTTTTGTGAGGATCCGCATCTGCTTTTGTTGCAGATTGTGATAAATTGTCGACTTGAACTCCTGTTGGCTGGTTTCTTTTTTCTTATTCTTATTT
The DNA here is from genome assembly GCA_037043745.1 of Chymomyza amoena. Taxonomy (NCBI): domain Eukaryota; kingdom Metazoa; phylum Arthropoda; class Insecta; order Diptera; family Drosophilidae; genus Chymomyza; species Chymomyza amoena. The sequence continues at coordinate 10,275 of JBAMAX010003310.1, forward strand.
TTATGGCTTTACTTGTTATAATTCACAATTGATTCAAACATATTTATAATTACGTTATCAATTGCTTATAATTCACAAGTTGTTCAAACACTGAACATACCAAGTAGTCCTAATTTTATGTTCTATTTTTAATTAGAATTTTTCTTCTATTTTTATTTATTTTTTTTTTTTTGAGAAATAATTCGATGTGTTTTTTATTTTAATTAAAATCGATTGTGAAATTTCTTTATGTAGACACCCGAAAAATATGGTGGCGTACTCATCACGTAGGGATCTAACAATTCTGTCATTATCCAAGCATAAAGTATATATTATAAATTGCATTATATTCCATATTGATTTCGTCATCTGAATAATAAAAGAATAACTTATGGAAAATGATATCGGGAACTGTTTTTTTTTTGTCATCAAATTTAAAAAGATGAACGTTATAGTTTCAAACTCTGATATTTAATAAATGCACTGAAACTAACTTTTTCATTTTTGGAGATTGAGTTCTGTATTTTTAGTTTCTTGAACTTATACAGATTTTCTTGGGCAATTTATTAGCATAGCTAATACATTTTAACGTGCTTTCAAAAATAGTTGGATAGAAAATTTAACATATATTTAATGCAAAAGATTCGATACATTTTGAAAAGATGTAAAAATAAATGATGACGCTGAGCACGGCGACAACAAGTAACTTTTTTATTTAAAAGAATTAAAAGCTATAATAATTATATAATTTTGGGTCCGAAAAACGCCAAAAGTTTGAAAAATTGAATTGACGGTCTTTTGCGAGCTTTAATATATAGACATCTCGAACTAAAGACCGAATCCCAGAACCTCACCTCAGTTTACTATAAAAAACTTTGTTAAGGCCAGTTTTGACCAGATTTGGGCCACATTATTTTCTAATTTTGTTGGAAAGTAGACGAATAAAATGTAATTAACAAACAAACCAGCAGAAGAACCATCCTATACACAATTATAATTTCGCTTAAAAACTAAAAATAACCAAGAAGCGGTTAGATTTATTGGCACCTTCGACGGAAGTCCGAGGAACATTGTAATTCTTGTAGATAATCAGGCTGCTGTTAAAGCTCTGCCTATCGCATACCGTATCCATCACCACTCACTAAGCCTCTACTAGTAAAAAATAATTCTCTTTCTTAGTTGCCATGAGAGCTACAAAGTTTGACCTTCAACTTTTTGTGAAATGAAAATAAAAAACTAGAGCAAATATTTGCTCACATACAAAACTTTGCTATTACATATTCAAATTTATTTCCAATATCTGAAATTGTTTTCTGGTTTTAAAATTATTAATTTTTTAGAAAAACAAAATGTACTGAATTTATCCACTTAGTTGCCCTGAAAGCTGCAGTTTGACAACATTTTTAGAAATAAAAATTGCGTACGTAAAGTCCAGCGTGGACGATTTTAGGATACCCTGTACCACTAGCTTGTAATAAAGTCCGATTTCTTCACAAAAAACCAAAAACAGAAGAATTTTTAAGCAAAAAATTTTTTTTGACCGATCGTTCCTATGGGAGCTATATAATATAGTCAATCGATTTCAATAAAATTTCACACAGTGCTTAAATACCTTAAAAAAGCTCTGAATGTCAAATTTATTTCAAATATCTTTACAAAACACATCGAATTTTGTATAAAAAACGTGTTTTTGGACCGATTGGTCCTATGAGAGCTATATGATCTAGTCAAACGATTTGGATTAAATTTAGTACAGTGCTTAGGAACTATAAAATACTCACGAATGTCAAATTTGGTCCCAATATCTTAACAAACAGACGAAACAAAACAAATTTTGTTAAAAAAATCGATTTTGTAGAAGATCGGACCTATGGGAGCTACATGATATAGTCAACCGATTTTGTTCAAATTTGGCACATTGCTTAAGTGGTCTAAAAATTTCCAAACGCCAAATCTGGTTAGGATATCTTTATTAAAAAACGAAATATAGTGAATTTTGATTTAAAAAAGTTAATTTGGCCGATCGGTCCTGTGGGAGCTATATGATATAGTCAATCGATTTCGATCAAATTTGGTACAGTGATTGGGAACTATAAAAAACTTTCGAATACCAAATTTGGTTACGATATCTTTATAAACAAACGAATTATTCATCTAAAACGCTTTTTTTTTGTCGAGGTCGTCTCAAACACACCCATGGGAGCTATATAATTTATCCCCGACATCAAAAAAATAAAATAAACTTGTCTCCTATTTAATAATATGGGATCTAATGTGAAAGTTTGGTAGCTCTAGCTCTTACCATCTCTGAGATCTAGGCGTTCACACGGACGGACGGACGGACGGACGGACGGACGGACGGACGGACGGACGGACGGACGGACGGACGGACGGACGGACGGACGGACGGACGGACGGACGGACGGACGGACGGACAGACGGACAGACGGACATGGGTATATCGACTTCTCTATTCACCCTGATCATATTTTAGGTAACTTTGGGGTGTCTCCGACGTCTCCTTCTATAAGTTACATACATTTTCGGCTTGCAAAAACTTAATATACCCTTGGTACCATACGGTATAGGGTATAACTAGCGCAAATATTTGTTCACATGCAAAACTCTTCAGCCTGCCCTATTACCAATTTCCAACAAATTCCAATTTCATACAAATATCTGCAATTGTTTGCTAGTTAAAAATATTGCAACCCCATTTAATTTATTTTTTAGACTTCAAAAAAGTTTTAAGTTTGACAACTTTTTTAAAAATAAAAATTAAAATCTAAAACAATTATTTTCTTACATGCAAAACTTTCCAGCCTGCCCTCTTACACGCCAAATTGCTCACCAATATCTTAAATAAATTTTTCTTTTGTATTTTATGTTATTTTCTCTCAGTTAAAATTTAGTTTTTCTCTCCTAACAGCCGTGAAAGCTTTAAAGTTTGACCGTACTGACTAAAACTTTTTCACAATTCAAAAAATAGAAACCCAACACAAATAGTTGCGCCCAACCAAAACTCACCAGCCCGCCCTCGTTTTGTGCTTTTCAACACACTGCAAAAAGCTCTCGTCGCTGATCGTCAGCTTTTCATTTGGCGCCAAAGTTCAAAGGCAAAGTGCAAACAAAAAGCATTTTCACTGTTAGCTGCCCACTGTGGCGCCCTCTATGCGCAACATTGGCAAACCAGCAAAGCTTTTGCGTTGTGCAGCTTTTTCGAACTTCCAGTGAGGCGGCGCTTTTTATTTCGAAATTTCAACAAGTTTGGCGCGGCAGCAGGAAGCGACGCGTCGCGACGTTAACAGCGACGTTGACAGCAGCAGCGACGCGAGCAGCGCCTGCTATGCGGCGACATTTGTTGCTCAGTTGCTTTGCGTTCGTCGTTCGGCTGCTGCTTGGCTGCTGCTGCTGTCACATCCTTGCGCGTCCTTGCGCGCTTCTCGCTCACGTGCTGGTGTGTGTGTGTGTGTTTCTGTGTGTGTGTGTTTGTCTTTGCCTCAAAACTCGTCCAAAGCGAACCGCAAAAAGTAAAACAAACATCTCGTAAGAACTCAAAATTGTTAGACGAAAAATTTCGCGAAGAGCACGGCACGCATAAGGACGAGAGAATATTCGCACTTAGCTTTGGCATTCTGCGGCAAATAGCACTTCATACTAACACACACAGATAGTCACACAGATACTCACACACACACAGATGGTAGGGTCGTAGTGTTAAAGGCCGCTCGCTTTTTTGTTCGTTAGATTTTTATGAGCTTCTTCTTTGGTTTGTTTTTAATATTATCCTTTTTTATAAATTGTATTATAAGTTTTGTCAGGCAGTTTGTCATGAAGTTGATGATGAAGGAAGGATATAGGAAGGAAGTCAAGTCAGCATGTGTGGTATTTAAGTCAGTATTAAAGACAGTTTTTGGTATTTTTTTTAGCTAGTATAAATTTTATAATTAAAAGGAATAGTTTAGCACAAAGTAGACAAAAATTGGCTGAAAGATATGGAATTTGATAAGGGTAATATATATTTCTATTATATAAGTTCCTCTAACCCCGGGTGGAGCGTAGGGCCAAAACAAAAGAATTGAAGTCCGACCGATTTTTTGAAAGTTGTTTGATGCTATTCCAGTCTGTCCCGAAGGTCAGCGACGCCAAGAGGTTGTTGGTCTTCCACGCCTTCTTGCGGGTTCCATGAAAGCACAGCTCTACAGATTTTGCAGGTGTCTTTGCGAAGGGTGTGCCCGATCCACCCGAAACGGCGGCGTTTGATTATTAGTTCAATAGGAAGCTTATTTGTGGCTTTTAGTAATTCCGCATTAGAAATGGTGCGTGGCCACCAAATCCTTAAGATTTTACGCAAGCATGCGTTGACAAAGGTTTGCAGTTTCCGGGTCAGAACCGATGTAAGCGACCAGGACTCGCAAGCATATAACAGGACGGACTTTACGTCCTTTCGTCTAGACCGATATCGCGTTAGATGACCAGATGTTGTTTAGTAGTGCGAAGGCACCGCGGGCTTTGTTTATACGGTTGGCGATGTTAGCGGATGAACCGCCTGCTGCAGTTATTTTGCTGCCAAGGTAGCAAAAATCCTGTTTGAGATTGAGTCCTTTCCCATACACTGTGAAACTTGGGACGTTATTATCGTCGCAGTTCGAGATAAATTCGGTCTTGTTAACGTTAACGCGAGCGCTGAGCTGATCCAGGTTCAACTGCAGGTCCGACCTTTTGACAGCAAGGAGGGCGATGTCGTCGGCGCATGCTAGTTCTTCAAGATGTTCGTTAAAATTCCAGGGTACACCATGTTTTCCTGTTAACGCTTTGTTCAACACGTCGTCGAGAACAATAAGGAACAACAGCGGAGACATGAGGCAACCCTGCTTTACGCCGGTTTTGGGGCAAATCGAGTCGGATAGTTGTTTGTTGTGTAAAACTCTGCATTCAAACCCATCATAGTGAGCTTTGATGATGTTAACAAGTTTACTCGGGACACCTCTGGCGTAAAGCGAGTTCCAGATACAAACTCTGGCATGAGCATTGGACTTCATTTAATTGCTCCATGATGATACGGAGAGAGACAATATGGTCAACACAAGATCTATTTGATCGGATACCTGCTTGTTGCTTACGTAAAGATCGTTCTAGATGTGCTTGCATCCTAATTAGTAGCAGTCTGGACAAAATTTTCGATGGGATGCTGATGAGAGTAATGCCTCTGTAATTTTTGCATAACGAGAGGTCTCCTTTCTTGGGAACTTTGACCAGGATACCCGTCATCCACTCATCTGGTAGTTTCTCGTCACGCCAAATCGCCTTGAAGAGAGGGTCCAGATAGCGAGCCGTTATTAATGGGTCCGCTTTGAGGATTTCAGGAGGGATCGTATCACCCCCTGAGGCTTTCCCAGGCTTTAGATCGTTGATGGCAAGAACGATTTCATCCAGACTCGGCGGTGAGAACGATAGTGATGCAGCGCTACTGGAGCAAGGGTGTTGCGTTACGAAAGGGTCGTGAGTTGAGGATAGGTTCGCGTCTGGATTGAGTACCTCGGAGAAATGTTTGAACCACCTCGCGAGTTGATCTCGTTCAGAAGTTAGAACGGCCCCTGAGTCGTCTTTTATTGGATGGATTGGGGGTCTGTGTTTCCCAGCCAGCTCGAGGGTCAGCTTATGCAGCTCACGAGAGCTAAAGCCACTTAAAATTACTCTAAGGACTCATGTGAACCAATTAAACAACAAATTGTTGACCTCAACATTTATTTACCAATTTTGGCCCATGCCCAAATTCACTTGCCTTGAACACCAACCCCCAGCAACCCCCAACAAAACTTGTGGCATGTTTGAACTTTATTTAACGCGTACCGCCTCCCGCCTCGTGCCTACCGCCTACCGCCTCCCGCCTACCGCCTCCCGCCTACCGCCTCCCGCCTACCACCTCCCTTAAGTTAAAAATAAAAATATTCAAACTCTAAATTTAGTTTAGTTGAAAACTTTTAGAAAATAAGCAAATGGCTGAATCGCCATTTTTTTTTTACTCGCTCTCTATCGAAATTCAAAATGGCTGCTCTAAAATTCAGTGTATCTTGGCATAAAGTTTGGCAATTTTTTTCGTTGTTATTTTTTGTAGCAGCTGCTCTGTTGCTCATAAGGGGCGTGGCAGTGTGGCAAGTTCGTAACAATAAATATTTGCCGGCAGAGCTATCAATGTAAATGCAAATTATTTATACACTGCGTGTGTCGGTGTGTGTGAGAGTGTGCGTGTGTGTGTGTGTGTGTGTGTGTGTCTGACAGTGTTGCAAGCTGTTAAGTGACGCGTACAATGTTGCGTATGAGTAATGTTTAGTTGCAGGCAAATCAAATTTCATGACAGCTGTGGGCCAAACGGAAATGGCAAAGGTTGGCGCTGTTGCAAACTTGGCTTTTATGACTGTGTGTGTGTGTGTGTGTGTGTTGCAAGTAAAAACTTTAATTGCCAGCAGTGCAAGGTGCTCTATGTGAGGCGTGGCAGCCGCCCAACCAAACGCCCCCAAAATTGATGTCGCATATTAAGCCAGTTGAATTTACGTGCGCTGCCTTTAAGTATGCAATCTAAAAATTGTGGCATGCCATGTTGCAAGCAAAGCTACTACAACAACAGCAACAACAACAACAAGTACAAGTACCTGCCACAAGCTGGCTACTAAGCGAGGAAGAGCTTGCCACACAGCCCCCACCCCCCACTCTATCTCTGCCACTTATCTCTTTTTGGCGCCTGCGTTAGCATTTACTTTGCATATTTAAGAGGCGCCTCAAATGCGCTGCTGCTGCTTATCTTGCAACGGCAGCAGCTGCGGCAGCGGCATTCGATAACCAACAAAAAAAAGCAGCAGCTAAAAAAAAACACCCTACACCATAATGCTGAGAGGAGACTCAAAAATGCGGCGCTTCCTGCATGGGAATCAAGTGTTTTGGCAGCGCTGCCTGCGCCACTGCCGCAAATACGCATAGATACACACACACACACACACAGAGATGCTCACACAGACACACACACACAGCGACACAATATAAACAAGCTTTTGGTGGCAGAATGACAACGAGCAGCAAGCAGCAACTTGCGGCAAGCAACAAAAAAAAGTACCAAAGCGTGGCACGTTGAGCCGGCAGTGCAAAAATTTTTACTTTTATTTCCTAAAAATATACTTACACACACACACACATACAAGGAAAGGAAATCTAAGGAAACACCAAAAAGGATATTAAACAAGTGTGTCCCGGTTACACTTGGAGTCAAGTCGACTATGGGATACCTTGAAGACTCAGAGAGAAGCATAAATATTACAAAAATTGAAGAATTTTCAGAAATACCGCCAAGTAAAATAATCGAGCCCACGAACGTCAAGTCGACACTCACCGCCTGTTCGTCAACTACAAAGCAGCTTTAGATAGCCCAATAAGGGATCGCGTATATGCCGCAATGTCTGAGCTCGGTATTCCTGCGAAGCTGATTAGGCTTTGCAGAATGACGTTGAGTAATTCCTGCAGCTCCCTCAAGGTAGGAAAGGACTTCTCCGAGCCTTTTGATACCGTGCGAGGTTTCAGACAAGGCGACCCCTTATCATGCGACCTCTTCAACTTCGCCATGGAGAGCGTTCTGCGGAAGGCCGACGTACATCGGAATGGCACTATCTTCTACAAGAGTATCCAGCTCCATGAGTACGCCGACGACATCGACATCATTGGGCGTACCAAGCGAGATGTCACCGCGGCCTTCAGTGCTATCAAACGGGAGTCTGCGAAAATGGGTCTGGCGGTAAATGAGGGCAAAACGAAGTATATGCTGTCGACAAGTAGGGACGTGCGTCGGCTTGGGTCCCAGATTACGGCCGACAGCTATACTTTCGATGTTGTCAAGGAATTCATCTACCTTGGCACCGCCGTTACCACCGACAACGATGTCAGCTTGGAGATCAAGCGCAGAATCGATCTTGCCAACAGGTGCTATTTCATTCTCAATAGGCAATTGAGTAGTAGAGACCTCTCTCGCGCGACAAAACTATCACTCTACAAGGCACTCATCCTTCCAGTGCTTCTTTACGGCGCGGAAGCCTGGACCGTGTCGCTAACTGATGCAGCTGCCTTGGGAGTTTTCGAGAGGAAAGTACTGCGCAAGATCTTTGGTCCTATTCGAGTTGGCGATGACTACCACATCCGCACCAACCAGGAGCTGTATGAGCTCTTCAACGACATGGACGTTGCTCAGCGTATCAACATCCAGCGGCTTCGCTGGCTCGGGCATGTCGTTAGGATGAACGAGGATGCTCCAGCTAGACGTGTGTTCGATGCGGTAGTCAGCGGCCGTAGGCGGAGAGGACGACCGTGTTTGCGTTGGAAAGATCAAGTGGAAGGAGCCCTGTCTTCGCTCGGTGTGACCAACTGGAGAAGGCGCGCAATGCAGATGCGCCTGGAGAGATGTTTTAAGGCAGGCCGTAATCCGGTAATCGGGTTGTTATGGCCACATAAGAAGAAGAAAATAATCGAGCGTGCTCTAAAAACCAACACGAACAATTTTATTCGAATTATTCGCATTATTCCGCACATTTTTTACTGTCGCCATTTATACATATTTCCCTTACTCTTTGTGAAAACAGCTTTGCACCTTTCGAGGGAAATTATTTATGTCTATTCTTATAACAAGGAAAATTTTTTATGTAACATATAAAAGCTTAGTTGAAATTGTTCCTGCTATTTTCTGAATTGTTTCAGAAAAGATATAACTAAAAATATTTATGAATGAATTCTAGGGAAATTATACACGAATATTCCTATAACAAAGGATTATTCTTTCTTCAACATAAAATCTTAGCTTGAAGTGAGATTGCTCTTTTTTTGAATTGAGTCAAAAGAGAAAATATTTAAAAATAATAATTTGACTTGAAATGGACATAAATTCAAGGGAAATTATCCACGACTATTCCAAGCATAAGGGAAATTCTTCATGGACCATATAAAAGTTTAATCTGAGTTGTATTTCCTATTTTTTGAATTTGTAGACGCGAATTGAAAGGCTCTGTAGACCTACTATAACTGCGCATCCTACTCTTGGATGCCTTTCTTTGGACATAGAAGCCAGATTAGTTTCTAACCCATTTAATATTTTATTTTCTGGTATTTTAGTTTCCGTCAAAAGAACAATTCCAATTTCGTATTTTTTTAATAGAGCTTCTAATTCTAGATTGCCATTGGATTTCCATATAAGAATCTTCAAAAAAAGGATTAATTTTATAAAGACGGCGGTAAGGAGACTCATCAGAAATCAATTTTTAATTATTTTCAGACGTCACAATTTTGCTGAATGTACCTTTTGCATATATGCAATTTTCTCTTACAGGCAATTAATTGTAGACAGTACACTTAAATGTTTAATAGTTTTATGCAAAAAACTTGAGCGCTTCAATATTGTGACAAAAAGTTTTCCAGAATTACCCGAAAATTACCATTTAAGTGCTTTGTAACGATTATTTGCATATAAACCGGTATAAGACAAGAATTAAACTTAAAACCTTTGTCATAAACTCAAAAAAAGTAAATCTTGAACATAATCATATTCCTCAGGCTTTTTAGTTCTGCCGGAAGTTACATTTTGCATATATTAAATTTTTTCCTACAAGGGATTAATTGCAAGCAATACGTTAAGGTCTTTAAAATTTACATGCAAAGAACTGGAATTCTTCAACATTTTGACAAAGAGGTTTTCCAGATATGCCTAAAAACTTGCTCTTTAGTGCTTTCTAACGTTTGTTTCCATATAAACCAATTTAAACCAAAAACTAAGCTTAAAACCGTTCCCTTAATCTCATTTTCGGGTGGATCGGGCACACCCTTCGCAAAGACACCTGCGAAATCTGTAGAGCTGCGCTTTCATGGAACCCGCAAGGCGCTAGAAGCCGTGGAAGACCAACAACGTCTTGGCGTCGCATGGTGGATGCTTCCTCCTTCGAGACTCCCATACAGACTGGAATAGCCTCAAACAACTTGCAAAAAATCGGTCGGACTTCAAGCCTTTTGTTTTGGCCCTACGCTCCACCCGGAGTTAGAGGAACTTATATATACTTAATCTCATTAAGATATCAAATTTAACATTATCGTATTCCTCAGACTTCACACTACTGCCGGAAGTTACATTTTGCATATATTCAACCAATTTCCCTTTAAGCGATTAATTGTAAACATTCCGCTTAGGTCTTCAAACGTCAGCTATTTATTGTTTTACATAACTGAAGAACTGGAATTCTTCAACATTTTGACAAAGAGGTTTTCCAGATATGCCTAAAAACTTGCTCTTTAGTGCTTTCTAACGTTTGTTTGCATATAAACCGATTTAAACCACAAACTAAGCTTAAAACCTTTCCCTTAATCTCATTAAGATATCAAATTTACCATTTTCGTATTCCTCAGACTTCACACTGCTGCCGGAAGTTACATTTTGCATATATTCAACCAATTTCCCTTTAAGCGGTTAATTGTAAACATTCCGCTTAGGTCTTCAAACGTCAGCTATTTATTGTTTTACATAACCGATAAGCCAACCTTAACATGAAATATGTCAGTTCTCAGTTCCCAGTTCTCAGTTCTCAGTTGTCTCTTCTTCCCGCATAGCTGGCAGCCATTTTATGTAAAATGTTGCAAATCCCTCCCCCTATCCCGATACCCTTCCCTCGGACTCTTTGTCCAAGACACAAACAACAAACAAACTGACAGGCTGTCATTTAATTTGTCATTTGCTGTAATTGAGGCGAAATTAATCGGCTGAATTGACTGAGGGACCGACGGACCAGCTGACTTTGCTTTGGGCCATGTTTTAAAGGCGGGTGGGGCACTTCAAAGGCCATCATCTTGACGTTTTGATATATTGGCTTTGTTTTTGTGTTGCTGCTGCTCTTGCCTGATTTCTATTATTCCTTTTGGCTCATGTTTGTGGCTTCAAGCAAAGACCGGAAGAGCTGAAATCGCCAACAATAAGCGGCTTATTGGCATGCTAAGCACTTGGCAATTGGTAACCAACCACAAATACTGGCCAAATGGCTATATGGCCATATGGCTATAATAGATAGAGTTGATGCCAAATTAGGTAGCTAGGTAGCTGCGCCTCTCTGCATAGAGCCGATTTGACAAGCGCCTCTTGGCCATGCTCTTAAACGGCTTTATGTGGCATGCCACACTGTGTTGACTGTGTGCAACGTTTTATCTGATTTTCCACTTTTTGCGACTTTTCCGCTTTTTCGCTTTTCACCAACCAACTGCACTGCTTGGCTCTATGCATATTGGATTGGATTTGGCCAGGAAAGAAAAGCAGAAAAAGCTGAAAAGGCTGCTCTGCTTCAGCTTCAGCTTCGGAAATCGAGCTCGTTATGCCCTTTGAGTTGGCCTGGCCATAAGCGCCAGATACCAATTTGATCGGCTTTAAGCCATCATCGTGCATCGTCTGTGCATGAACAGCAACAAATTTCAAGGACCTGCATGCATCCAGCAGGAAATTTGGAAAAATTTTAATTTGATAAAATTCGAAGAAATTTCCTTTAGACGTAGGATAATTTCCTCTAATGAAGATATCTTAAATTCAAGGACCATGAAAGCTAGACGCATTGATATTGAAAAATTCTCTTTGGGGAAATTTCTAAGAAATTTATATTTCAGAAATTACAAGAATTACAAATTTCAAAGCCCACGAAAGCTGCAGGCTTTAAATTGGGAAAATTACATCTTTGGTAAATTTCTAACAAATTCTCATTCCAAGAATTTCAAAAATTTCAAAGACCATGAAAGCTGTAGGCCTTAAATTTGGAAACATTCTGCCTCGACAAAATTCTAAGAAATTCCCATTAGATGTAGGATAATTTCCTCTAATGACGATATCTAAAATTCAAAGACAAAATTCTGGGAAATTCCCATTAGATGTAGGATAATTTCCTCTAATGACGATATCTAAAACTCAAAGACAAAATTCTAAGAAATTCCCATTAGATGTAAGATAATTTCCTCTAATGATGATATCTAAAATTCCAAGACAAAATTCTAAGAAATTCCCATTAGATGTAGGATAATTTCCTATAATGACAATATCTAAAATTCAAAGACAAAATTCTAAGAAATTCCCATTAGATGTAGGATAATTCCCTCTAATGATGATATCTAAAATTCAAAGACAAAATTCTAAGAAATTCCCATTAGATGTAGGATAATTTCCTCTAACGACGATATCTAAAATTCAAAGACAAAATTCTAAGAAATTCCCATTAGATGTAGGATAATTTTCTCTAATGACAATATCTAAAACTCAAAGACCATGCAAGTTACAGGCACCAAATTTTGAAAAAATTCGTCTTAGGTAAAATTCTACTTGGGTAAATTCTGAGAAATTCCAGGCATTTAAAAAATTTCAAAGACTATGAAACCTGCAGGCCCCAGTTCTAAGAAATTCCCATTACACGTAGGATAATTTCATTTAATGACGATATATAAAGTTCAAAGACCACGAAAGCTAATGGCTAGAAGCTAATAAAAGATTCTCCTTGGGAAATTCCATTCAAGGAGATTGCAAAATTTCAAAACCATGGAAGCTACAAGCACTCTATTTGGAAAAATTCCTCTTTTGGTAAAATTCTAAGTAATTAATATGCCAGGAATTTTAAAACTTTTACTAAAATTCTAAGAAATTCCCATGACACTTAGGATAGGTTTATTTTAAATGACGATATCTAAAGTTCAAAGACCATGAAAGCTAAAGAAAAATTGTCTTTGGTAAAATTCTAAGAAATTCTCATTCTAGGAATATTAAAAATTTCCCATTTCAAAGACAAGGCACTAAATTTGGAAGATTTCTATTTTCTTAAAATGCTAAGAAATTTCCATTACGCGAAAAATAATTTCTTTTTCGATATCTAAAGTTCAAAGAGCATGAAATATAGAGGCTAGAAGCTAATAAAAGATTCTCCTTGGGAAATTCTATTCAAGGAAATTGAAAAATTTCAAAACCATGGAAGCTACAAGCACTCAATTTGGAAAAATTCTTCTTTTGGTAAAATTCTAAGAAATTAATATGCCAGGAATTTTAAAATGTTTACTAAAATTCTAACAAATTCCCATGACACTTAGGATAGGTTTATTTTAAATGACGATATCTAAAGTTCAAAGACCATGAAAGCTAATGAAAAATTGTCTTTGGTAAATTTCTAAGAAATTCTCATTCCAGGAATTTCAAAAATTTCCATTTTCAAAGGCAAGACACTAAATTTGGAAAATTTCAACTTTCTTAAAATGCTAAAAAATTCCCATTACACAAAAAAAATAATTGCATTTTATGACGATATCTTAAATTTAAAGACCTACAAAGCTACAAGCGCTCAATTAGGAAAAATTCAGCTTTGGTAAAATTCTAAGAAATTCTGATTTCAGGAATTTCACGAATTTCCTATTTCAAATACAAGGCACTGAATTTGGAAAATTTCTATTGTACTTTCTTAAAATGCCAAGAAATTCCCATTTTAATGACGATATCTTAAATTCAAAGGCCTAGAAAGCTACAAGCACTCCGAAAAAATTCATCTTTGGTAAAATTCTAGGGAGAATTTCCTGCCTTTAGTATCCTTACATCTGACGAGAATTGCACTTTTAACACTAACTTAAATCTTAAATTTCAGTACAGAGTTTTGCTTTTATAATCAATTGGATTAAAGGAAAAAAAATATTAGGAACCGCATTAAAAAATCGATTTTCGAATTCGGAGTTTCAAAAAATGCTTGACGTCAGGGCTTCCACATAATTTCAAAATATCTAATTTTGTATTTGTCAAAGCTACGACGTCCCGAGATTTTGAATTTATATCTTAGATTCGGTTACTTAGGGAATATATATAAAACAAACCACATTTAAAAAAAAAACATTAGTTTTCGAATATGGAGTTCCGAAAAATCCCAATGCATTAGGGCTTTGACATAACCTTCACTATAGCTCTGTTATTTTTATTTGTTTTTACGTTTTTTAAAAGCTCTGAAGGACCAGGATTGTCAATAACCTAATATCGGATTCTTAAGGAGAAATAATAAAACATCCACATAAAATAATTAGTTTTCCAGTTCGGAGTTCCAAAAAAATACACCACGTCAGAGCTATGACACAATTTTATCTTCGATAATTTTTTGTTAATTTTTAAAGTGCCAGGCTTTTTTTCCTTTAATTCGAATTCCTAAGGAATCTCGTTTTTCGAGTTCGGAGTTCCAAAAAATCCACAAACGTCAGAGCTCTGACATCTGCAAAATATCTAATTTTATGGATTTCTCAAGGCTTTGATGTTTTTTAGTCCCTTTAGGATTCTTAGGGAAACAATGATTTCGGAGTTCCAAAAAATCCAGCCAACAAAATTCCACCATATCAGGGCTCTAATCTTTAAATCTTGCTCTTTAAGCAATTTTGTTTAAGGTGTTGTAAAAGCTCTGACGTCTTGAGTTTTTTTTTTTTTTGGACCTTAGATGCGGATTCTTAGGAAATACAAATAGCATAAGCCGCATAAAAAAACATTAATTTTTTTTAAAGTTCCAAGAAATCCCAGCACATTAGGATTCTGATAAAACCGTCACAATATCTATCTTTTTTTTGAGGTTATAACAAGGCTTTGAAGTGCCAGAGCTTTTTATAGCTTGAATTAGTTTTAAAGTAAAAAATATTCATTTTTGAGTTCGAAGTTAAAAGAAATTCTACAAGGTCAGAGGTCTGACGTTACCTTCACATAACCATCACAATATATTTGTAAATTTTTTTTTTAAATTGAATTTGTTATAAATTTCTGAAGTGCCAGTAGCTTAAATTCGGATTCTTAAGGAATACAAATTTTCGACTTCGGAGTTCCAAGAAATTGCACCACGTTGGGGCCCTGTCATAAGCTTCAAAATAACTTAATAATAACTTCGTTTTATAGTTTGTTTTCCGAAATTACGTCAAAACTTTGACTTTGATCGTTTTTAAGACCTTAATTTCGAAATCAACGTGTTTTATAAACTTTATAAAAGTCATAACAATGGTTTTTGAAGGTAAAGTCGCTAACATGAGTAGCTGTCGGCTCAAGAAACTTTGGTTAGGCCAATCGAATTCGAAAATCAATTTTTTTTTGGTAACATTTATGCCTTGTTAGGCTTTTCCAGTTTTTTGAAATCATTGTTTTTTGCAAAAATTCAAAAATTACAACTAAAAAACTTTAAAAATTTTGGTAATATTTTTTTAATGCTACATTTCGAGAACGAAGCATCTGAATTGCTATCAAATTTTTATGTCCTTCAGATTAGATCATACCAGCAAAGTTTTGGCGATTTCCAAATAACTCCTAAAATCGTACGAAGACGAAAAAAAAAAACATTGCGATTTAAAAACGGATATTAAAACTATTGACTTTTACCAAATTTGAGTTCTTTAGGGTTCCTTGTTTCGAATCAATCTTTTGAGCATAGAAGTTCAAGAAAATCTAAAAAATTCGGATTAGGTGGTACCAAAATATTTTGAGCTTATTAAAAACAAATGTAAAATCCAAATCTGAGTTCCCTAAAGTTCCTAGATTCAAATAAATACTTAAAAAAAAAAAATCATAATAAAAACTTCCAAAAAAGTGTAGAAGTGTCTGGAGCGAAACTTTCGGCAATATTGTTTTTAGACAAATTTTTTAAATTAAAGCTTTGCCCATTTTCGAAGAACTCCAAAAATCGAAAGAAGAGGAAAAAGCATCACACATTAATAAGGGATCTAATAAAGTTGATCTTAAGCAAATTTGAGTACCCTAGGAGTTCGTATATTCAAATAAATATTTCGGACAATCTGAAAAATTCAGCGAAACTCCCGTTAATATTGTTTGTAGACAACATTTTTAAAGTAAAGTTTTTACTATTTTCGAAGAACTCCAAAAATCGGAAGAAAACAATAAAGACAACATCGCACCTTAAAAACGGATCTAAAAACAGGTTACCTTAAGCAATTCTTAGTTTCTTAGAGTTCCTAGATTTAAATCGTTTCAGAAAATCTGAAAAACTCTGCTAAGGAAGTAGCTGAAGAGAAAATTTCAATAGCATTATTTTTGGAGAGAATTTTTAAATTGAAGTTTTTCTGATTTCCAAATAACCCAAAAAATCGGACGAAGACAAAACAAAAACAACGCGCATTAAAAACGGATGTGAAAAAAATTGATCTTAAGCAAATTTGAGTTCCCTTAAGTTCCTAGATTCGAAAAGATATTATGATATAGAACTTACGCTTATGGCAGGCGGGCTTAATTTTGGAGAGAACAAGTTATATTTCAGAACTCCTTTCCAATACATCACAGAAAATTTGTACTTTTATTGATGTAGCAATTAAAAAAGTTGGTCCTGCTCTTTAAAAGCAACCTTGCACTCAAAATGATTAATAATTAAAAATTAGAGTTCGGACGCTCTTAAAAAAGCACCCTTTATGAGATCCTATTGCCTGTACTAGGCAGATAAAAAAGCTAAAAAAGTTGGTCCTGCTCTTTAAAAGCAACCTTGCAGACAAAATGATTAATGGCTACAAATTAGAGTTCGGACGCTCTTAAAAAAACACCCTTTATGAGATCCTATTATCTATACTAGGCAGACTGTAGGTAACTCCTGAGTTGGGGAAAAAAATACAAGGAATCAGGTTCATTTTATTGCAGGTAGACATAGCACTTATTTTCTAAACTTATATAGGGTGCTCATTTTTGTAATGAAAATGTCAAAATGTCGGTCGGACCATGCGCTTGGACATATTTTGGTTGCTTTAATCGTCTAAGCTGCATTTTATGAGATGCTTCCCAACGAAAAATTGAGATTTTCGGGTCGACGTCTATAATATATAGTCTTGGTGAACATCTGGCTCATATAATTTTCGAACCAATTTTATTTCAAATTAACCTTTTTCTACTTAAATTTTCATTTACTTTTCCACACAAACTTTAGGTAATCCAAAGCAGCCCATTTAACTTGACTACTAAATAATAATAATCTATAATTATATCTTTCTAAAGGGTATGCCCAAGTCGTTTATCTTGACTCCCAAATAAGTTTATTGTCTTTGCCACAAATGCTTTTTGTTCTCGATGGGTTTGTTACGCTTCATTTGTCGCATTTGCTAATGTTAATGAAATTTTCTGAAGGTAACCAAACGGAATTCAATGCAAATGAAGTGCAAAAATCTTGGAACAATAATCTAAAAATTGTACCAAAAAAAAAGGAAGAAAAAAAACCACAAAGTAATGGAAAGATTTTATGGCCACCTGAGACTCTCACAGAACCATTGTTATCTCCATCTTGCTTCCATCCGCTATTGAGAGAGACTCACTCTATCTGTCTCACTCTCTCTCTCACTCTCTATCCCTCCCTCACAGACAGACTTCTCTCCCAGTCGCTCCGCATCAGTTAAGTCCTCGTCCTGGTATGAGTTATGATACGCAGGACTCAGGACTTACAATAAATTCGCATTACGCTGAATGCTTCAAATATCTTTGATAATATTTGGAAGCATAAATTTCGTTGAGTAATGCATTGATGCATAAATCGATTAATCGATAAACACGCAAAAGTGTTTCAGAGTCGTCGTTGATGAAGCTTACAAATTAAATCAAGTGTCAAGTGTTGAAGGCCAACAACTTGTGCTATTAAATTTGGCAATAAATTGGAAATATTTTTATTATTTGGCCTTTATATTAATATTGGCTAATAATATTCATATTTGATGGCTTTTGTTTTGGAATCTTTTTTCGACTGGCAGAGAGCGACTTTTTTTAGGTAAAATTTTGACAATGCAATAGCTGCAAAATTTTAGAATAATTTTTTCGAAGCCTGGTATGCTGCGGTATATAGGATAAAACTTTTCGAACTTCCATGTAAAGCTTTTCTGTAAATTTAAATTTTAATTTATTAAAACAATACAAAAAAATTACTCATACTAAAAGATTTATTATATTTTAATCCTCTAACGAATTCCTACATCGTGAAATTTTTCGAATAAATAAATAATAAATATCTATAAAACTATAAAAATAATGAATAATAAAATTATTCATACTAAAGCCTTAGACCAATATTTAAATAAATAAAATCTGGTATAATCCTATATAGGATAAAAACAGTCGAACTTTCCATACATCGCGAATTTTTTGGAGCACTTTTAGCGGACTTTTTTTTACAAATTAAATTTCCCTCATACCCAAAATTTTTTGGAATTTATAGGGTGTTTCAACAGGCACGCCTGGCCTTAAAATAGCACTCATCTGGCAACCCTATAACTTTTTTATAGTCTGAATTGATTGTCCCATCAGCACATCTTCCCTGACAACCCTGCATTTTGTCAAACATCTGATTTGCTTGACGTCTTGAATATATTTGAAAAATCGGTGATCATCGTGCGAAATCGTTCAGCGTTGACAGTCAGCTTCCATTGCAACTGGCAACCCTGAGAATTGTGTAACATCTGAATTGACCGACATCTTCATTAAATGAAAAAAAATCAGTGATCATCGTTCGATATCGTTTAATGTTAAAATCGACTCCCGACCTATCTGGTAAACCTGCGATTTTATAAACATCTGATTTGATTGTCGCTTTCAGTATATTAAGAAAATCAGTGACTATCGTGCGATAGCTCTCGGCTCATCTGACAACCCTACGATTTAAGTTAAATTTGATTTCACCGACATCTTGAGTTCATACGAAAATTCTGTGTGAGTTTTTAAAAATCTGGTTAGATTGACTTCTTCAGTAAATTTCAAAAAATCGGTGATCATCGTCCGATATCGTTCAATGTTGACAGTCAGCTCTCGTTGCATCTGGCAACCTTGCGACTTTTTAAGCATTCGATTAAATTGACGCCTTCAGTATATTTAAAAAATCGGTGAACATTGTTCGATAGCTCTCGTCCCTTCTGGCTATCTTGCGATTTATAGAAAATCAGATTTGACTAAAATATACAGTACATTCAAAAAATCGTTGACCATCGTCCGATATCGTTTAATATTTGTATTCCTCTTACGAATTAAGCATTCGTTTAAATTGACGCCCTCAGTATATTTAAAAAATCGGTGAACATCGTTCGATAGCTCTCGTCCCTTCTGGCAACCTTGCCATTTATAGAACATCAGATTTGACTAACATATTCATTGTATTCAAAAAATCTGTAATCATCGTCCGATATCGTTTTAAGTTGACAATCAGCTCTCGTCACATCTTGCAAACCTGCGAAGTCTTCAACATACTTAAAAAATCGGTGGCCATCGTCCGATAGATTTCGTCCCATCTGCGAACCCTGTCATTTATATAACATCGTTCGATATGGTTCAACCTTTATCAAAATTTATCAAAGAAGTTCGGGCTGTGTAGTTCTGTATGCCTTGCGTAAAGATTATTGGCAACACAATCGCCTAAGCCAAACCAACATAAATCGTTTGAAATTGGAAACGCCAAAATAGCCTCATAAAACCTCTTTGGGTGGCCGTCACTGTTTTTACGTATTTCATCAAGCCCACTCGTGAGTACTCTATCAACCTCCAAATCAGAACACTTAAATGGATAGCACTAGACTGGAATCCCCAAGGAAGCAGACGACCAAAAGCAACCTGGAGACATACTGCCCTGGACATGGATTACAGCTAAAATAGAATTCGATGTAAAGCTCTTGTAGAGGCCCTAAGCTCCCAAGAGTAGTAAAACAGGAAAAAGAACAACAACATCCACTATCAGTTTCATCCACTCTCAGTGTCATCCTCTATCAGACGACTTTACCTACTTTAAAGCCAATCACCTAAAAATGTAATCTCTGGACTACACATGAGACAGTTATTCGAGTCTAACCTCAATACATTCCTGCAATTCCAACAACCAAAGTGTTAAAAACCATTAGCGACAAAATGTGGTTGGCTCCTGTCAGTGGACAATCAACTCATTCAACTCGTTCGAATCATTCGCATACGTCAACTTGACTATCTCGGTCGAGTGGTTCAGCTCGGTCACGCTCTGTGGTCAATAGCTAACGGTAGTCAGTCCAGCCAAGAGAAGTTCAGCTGCAGTTGGTTGTGCAATTAGCCAGGATAACGATGACAACGATGTTGTCCTCCATATCAGAGAAACTTCATTAATTATGTTGGGTCACAGTGTCCCTTAATTACTACAGTTGCAATGCGATTGCATTTGTTACCAAAGTGGTTAAGAAGAGTTGGCCATTGATTAAAGTGCCCAACTACTACAAAGTTGGAAGCAGCTTTAAAGCCTGACACACATTCCACATTCCACAACTTGCAACGCTGCTTTTCGACTGCAGCTGTCAAAAAGCGCGAGTAACTGATTGACAGCTTGAAGGTTTGGGTTTGACAGATTGACTAAACGATTGACAGCTTGACGTAGCTTAAGCGGGGTAAGTCGGCGTTGGGTTATGTTCAGCAGCGCGACAGCGTGAAGGATGTAGTAGAGGTAAAGGTAGAGGGAGAATTGTGCGGAGTAACTTGGGATGAAGTCAGCGATGGGTTATGCTCAGCAGAGGGACAGCGTGAAGGAGGTTTGTAGATTGTATATGAAAGGTAGAGGGAGGATTGTGAGTAGTAACTTGAGATGAAGAGCTAGAAACTCAGCGCAGTTGATTTCTGGGAGCTGAAATGCTTTTAAGTCTAACCAACTAATATGGCTCTTTCCCAGACTGAAGAAGAATGGGTCTGTAGTAATACTCCAGTCATAAAAACGGAGGGAGCGTAACCTTATAAATATTGTTCTAGTACCAAAAACTTGAATTTTTCCACAGCAAGAGGAACAGTTATGGCAGCTATAAAAGTTTAATAGAACTTAACCTACATGTCTTAAGCACGCTCAAAAAAAAAAAAAACACCCTATATGTTAAAGCATAAATTGCTTGAGAGGCTTCAATTTAATCTTCCCAAAATGCAGCACTTCTTAAAGCTCCATTCTTTTAACATATAGTACAAGCAGAAAAAAAGACACCCTATATGCCTGTCGCATTGTGTGTGTCCCGTCCATCAGTCCCGTGGGCGTGCCTTTCAATTTCGCTGCAGTTGCATGTTTGGCAATTTACATTTCCCATCCACTACCTGCCACACGTTGCTGCCAGATTTCACTCAATCCCGTCACTTATCCCTCGCTCTAGACTCCTACCCCTCGAACTAATTGCCAGCGCACAATTTCAGCTTGCCTGCTCATGAGCCAATTGTTCGGACTAATCCATTGACAGCAACTTAGTCAAGAGTTCCATTGAAAGTGTTTCCAACTAGTGTCATTTTTCATCAACAGTCTTTGCTTTTTTGATTTATGTGCATTTAAATATTTTATGAAATTTTTTGGCACAATTCCAAGAACAAAGCCGGAGAGAGAGATAGAGACCACCAGTTGCCCAGAAGGAACAGCCTTTGGCTTATATCATTTTTCATGTTTCAGCTTTACACTTGGTTTTATTTCCATTTTTTTGTTTTTATTCGTTAAGCCAGTCACAGCTGTTGCCTAGTCAGCTGTCTGTCCAACTTTCCAACTGTGCCACGACTGTCCAACTCTCCAGCTGACTGTGTCATTTGTAAGGATAATGCGCCGTTGTCAAATTGCCAAGAAAAGGCGACAAACGTTTGTACAGTGTGATAAAGAGAGAGAGGGACAGAGCCAAAGAGGAGCAGCTGCCTGGGAGCACTTTTGGCAACTGCTTCTTTCACTTTGCCTTTCGCTGGATAATTATTCTGCTTGAGCGCGGACAGGTTGACTCAGACTCAGACTACTCTTGCACATTCTACACTTGGAGAAAAAGTCGTTGGTATAAGTCAATCCAAGTGGAATGCACAGTGAATAAAGCTGAAGAGATTCGCGAACTTATGAGATGTTCATCCGAAGAGCAACTGGAGCAGACGCTCCAGCGAGTAAGATCTTAAATGCGAAACTTGTATAAGTCTATCAAAATAATGGGCCGTGCCTCTATTGAAAACACCAGGTAGGTGGGTTCACTAGATATCTGTGGCCATAAGGAGTTGAGAACAATTGCGGTAAGTAGAGACCCGTGGAGAAAGATGCTACAGCGTTCGGAACTTGTTAAATACCGGCAAAGGTTTGGACCAGGCCTCTGTTGGATGGACTAGGAAGCGGGCTCACTAGATACCTTTGACTTTAAGGGGCGATTAACGTCAACCCAAATTGTTATTTTGCCCACATAAGAAGTCAAGAAGGTACTGGTAAAACGACTCGAGATGGGGCTAGAATAAAAGATTAAAAGACGACCTTAAATAACCATCGATTACCAACAGACTGGAGGCAAGACAACTAAGTCAATCTAAGTGGAATGCTTCTATGCTCATTGAACAAAGCTAAAGAGATTTGCGAACTTATGAGATGTTGCTCCGAAGAGTAGAATAATCTATATGCAACCTTCTCGTTCCTTCTGATGCTCTATAAAGAATATGTATTAGTTCAAAAGCAATCAACTTTACAAGCCCCGAGACTCCTGCTTTGGCTGACCCCCATCCAGACAGTCCTAGTCATCTATCATCAAATTATAACCTTGAGCAGGAGAGGGTCATTATTATTATTAAGTGGCGCTCAGAGCTCTCCCAAAAGTTTAAAGGCCTGCATGCATTCCAGTAACTGGTTTTGGCTTAGGGTTACCGTCCTCCGGTGGAAGAATGTACATGTCCAGGAGCTTGTTTCTTTTACTTTCGTGTGCCATACATTCACATAGCTAGTGCCCTGAAGTTTCTTCTTCCAGAAGCGACATAGTCCACTATCCGCTATGTCAATTTTGTTTAAGTAGCTGCGGAGCCTACAATGTCCCTTCATGAGGCCCGTCAGGCTTCTCACGATATTCTTCTTTGAACTACTTGCTGTTGTAGCTAGAGATGAGGGTTTAACTCCTGGTATCTGTGCCCAGTGAAGCAATCGTTTCTTTTCCTCCGCCGTTCTCAGTAGGTCCCGTACCACATGGTTACCAATCCCACAGTGTGGTACAGGACAGATTAGCGGTATTGTTGCACTTATACATGCAAGATTTTCTTCCACCTCACTTCTAGGAATGTTGATATGTCCTGGAACCCATCTAATCGTGAGCTTTTTCCTGGGGAATACTGGAGGCTACTTGTGGATAGCTTATGTCCAAGGCTTAATAAAAATTGTTTCGGTCAGCTGGGGTTACACAAGGCAGTACCTTAGTTCCAACCTTGTACAATCAACCGAGAGAGAAGTTGAACTCAGATGATGTACATGACCCAGGGAATAAAATACCACCCCAAAGACCAGTCTAAGAAGACGGTTAATTAGCAATCCCACAGTGTGGTTCAGGCCCGGTCCTTGCTCCGCGCAACTGAAAATTGTATTTCCTACCAACATTTTTCTCGCTGTGTACACCCTTTAGCAACAGTTTGATTTTATTAAAACGCAAAGGAATTGTTCACTCCCCATAACTACCACGCTCCTTGCCTCAATCCTATCGATATATCTTTCCAAGTATTTTCGATTGATGTTCCTTTCTGTTTACACTTTAATCAAAATGCAACATGTAATTGGAACTTTTAACGAGCCCACCAAATGAATTGCATCATGTCTGTTCGACTGAGTGGTTCCTACATAAAATCCAATAAATTTTCATGAACTCGTTCGTTCCGTGGAAATCCATCCAACGTTCAGTGCAATTACAACTGCAGCAATAACAGCAACATGCAGCAAAGTGTCCTGAAATCGAATTGCGAAAAGTCCCGCCTACTGAGCCGTTAAATTGTATTCCTTATGTCAAAGGCAAACAACCAAGAGCAGCAGCTCAACGCAGCGAAAAGGATTCCATGGAGGCTAAGAGTGACATGGGGTTGGATGTCCCGCAGCAGTTGGAAATTTTTTACTTTGTTGTGAATGGCTCGTTTAGTTTTTAACTCCTTCCGTAGTGCTGTGAAAAGCTGCTGTAATCTCAAGCGGTGTCAACAAGCTGGGACAGATGAGTCCGTCTCTTACTTGTTTTTCTTAAACTCCAGCTGCAGCAACTTTTACAACAGTCTCTCTTCTTAGAGCGTTTAAGAGGGAATTGTGTGACGTCAGTGAGCGTGTCAACCTTCAGCGGCTGCAGCTGCTGCCACAATCGGTTGATATAGACAATTCCAGGTATTAAAAAATAATCTGCCTGGGTGGGTCTTGTGCTGCATGAGTGAAAGTCTAAGAATATGGTTTTATTTTAAGTCAAGAATTGCGGCGATCAGACGTTTAGATTATGGTTGCAACTATACTTTTAATATATTCAAGGACTGCATCTACTGTCAGCATGGAGATCCGGCGAAATATTTATCTTTCCAAACGATGTTATGTTGCTCTGGTTACTGGGAAGTAGGGAGCACTCCAACCGTGCGAAATTGACGCTGTACAGGACACTCATGCAAATATTCTGGAAGCCTTTGAAAGTAAATTTTGATTTGGCGTTTTAGGCATAGGTTGGGACTTCCATATTTAATGGAACAACGAACTGTAAGATCTCTACGACGATGAGTCGGATGAAGACTCTTCAGCGAGCCCTTTAACTTTTAATACAAAAGTTAAGTGCATCTTTTGAAGGGGTGAACCTTTCCTTTGAGAGGAAAGTACGCTTTGGCATTTTAGATATTAGGAAGGAATAGCATACTTAATGGAAAGACATACTATATGAGCTCTACGCCGACGTTGACAAAGTCAATCCAATAAACATGTAGCGGCTTTGGTAGAAGACTCTCCAGCGAGACAGATTTGTAATATGATAGTGCGTCTTTAGAGAGAGTGGACAATGTCTACGTTGAAAGGACTTTGTAGAGATCTGTAGTTACCTCTGTTATCAGTGAAAATTACTTGTGGTAAGATGTCTTATCTGTAGGCAGACCCTCCAGCAAGTAAGGTATGAAGTGCTCAGCTTGAATACAAAAAATTTCCTGTTTGACCCCTTAGAGAGGGCCATAGGGGATCTCTATTAATAACTGTTCGAACAGAACAGGGACCGACAGCTTATAGCCCGTTCATCTGTTGGAAACACCAGGTAGGTGGGTTCACTAGATATCTGTGGCTTAAGGAGTTGAGAACAATTGCGGGAAGTAGAGACATGAAAGAAGATGCCCCAGCGATCGGAACTTGTTGAAAATCGCCTAAGGGATAGACCGTGCTTCAATTGGATGGAGCAGGTAGCGGGCTTACTAGATACCTTTGGCATCACGGATAAAAAAAGACTTGCTGGAGCCAGTGGAACTAGTTCGCCAAAAAGGTAGACCATGCCTCCGTTGGAAACAGTAGATAAGTGGGTTTACTATATACCTTCAGGAGTAAAAAACAATTGCAAGATGTAAAAACCCTAGGAGGAAGATGATACAGCGATCGGAACATGTTGAAAACCGCCAAAGGGATAGACCGATATAGATACCTTTGATACTTTTCCCCTTTGGAAGTAGAAAAGACTTTTAGGGGCGTTTTACGTCGATCCAAATCATTGTTTTGCCTACATTGCTGGTAAAACGAGGTGAGATCTGGTCAGAAATGACATCATGACCATCGATTACCAACAGACTTGAGGCGAGACAACTAGAATAGTTTATTACGCGCATGCCGTCTAGATTTCCTAAGGATAACATGGAAATAAACCCAGAAAGTAGAAACTCGGTAGGGCGCCCTAACATCACATCTGTAGAGTGCCTTGAAGAAATAGGCTGGAAGACAGTAAGATCTGTTGGCGAAATGAAGAGGATGTCGAATTGAATTGATTGACTTTGCTGTAACGGCGCACAGGGATTTTTGTCAAAGAAGGAGAAGTCAAAAACTTGTCTTTCTCGGATCGTCTGACCTTAAGCCACACTAATAAGTTACGATGCTTAGAAAAAATATAATTGATAGAAGCCAAACACAATGAGTTGTGGTCGTTTAGCATCTACACCTTACCTAGCCTTTAGCAAATCCGAATCCTTCATCATAAACGAGTTGAGTTATTTCTACGCTGTCATCTACGAGAGTCAAAAGGCTCCACGGGGCGAGGTTTTATCGACCCCCTACCTTAAAACCAATCAAAAGAAGAAAGTCCGAAATGGGGATCGTCAGGAATTGGGCGCTAGGCATGATGCTTTAAGTTGGACCCAAATGATTATATTGAGCCGCTTGGTATTAGCCTTCTAAGACAGCGACACTGTTGGCCACATTCGACTGCAGAGTGGATGCTGATATCACTCGCGGAGCAAAGCAGCTGCTTGGAAGTGCAGATAGGGATTCTATCACCAAGCTAAGGTGGAGGGCTAGCCTCGTTAAAGACGCTCTATGCTCGTAATAGGAGACGATGCTGAAGTAGAAGTGTGATGATCGGCGGGTTGGGGTCTAGGAAAACCGCAATTTCCTAAACGAACTACTGCTTGACACACACCCAGATAAATAAAATGCCACACTATACGGCTTCTAACTCCTTTTAAATATATTTCCAGCATTATGCTATATTTGTCTACAAAATAAATTTTCTCTTAAACTTTTCAAACATTTCATTTCAGCTCTTTGAATGCCTTTTGTTGTATCAGGGATCATGACATCTTTGCCCATTGCTCAACTCCAAATGCCATGCCCATGGTTTATATAAAGCTCTCGGCATTCATCCGGCATTGCAATCAGCTTAGCACTTGGCTTAGTACCTGGACAGGACAGATACAACTATACAAGCTACTACATCCTGACTGACTGACTGACTGGCGTTGACGGACTAACCCGTCCTAGCTGGCCAACTATTCAACTGACGTCTACCAATTCCAAGTAAAACAAAAGAAGCCGCTGGCAAACAACAAAAGATGCTGAGCTATGAGGATGACAAGAAGGATTTTAGGATGCTACCCTTAACCCCCTTTATCAACTCTATGCGAGCTTAAAATAGAAGCACTCTAACGAGGGTAAGTTGAAAGGTTGTTGAAGTCAAAGTGTTAGCTGAGCGTTGAAATTTAATTTGATAAAAATTTTTTACTTTTTTGGATAGATCAGTCGTACATATGATTGATGGGTGGATAAATTTTTTTCGACATAAAGAAGCTCAACGATTTTCATGCTTTTGGGTCATTCTTAGCAATTTAGGCCAAGAAACTGTGGTATTAAAGTGAATTTCGAGTCGCCCGCCCACTTCTGCAAAATATTTTATTAAAACATTCAAAAATCGACTTAGACCTTCCATTTTATAGGTAAAAAACATTTTGGCGGTCGAGAAATCCATTTTTGACGTCTATTTTCATCGATATTTATCGAGAGTGTCTTGAAAGCATCTAAGTCGCACGCGCTGAGGGACTTTCTTAGAAATTTAAACGCGTTTTTCATCAGAATTTCAAGCACAGCTCTGATCTATTGTTCCGATTCCCTTTATTTAAAGCATGCTTGAAAGGATATAATTTTTATAAGGTTATAGATTTTGAAGAAAGTTATTGGAAATTGAATAAATTAATTATAATAATAACAATGGTGGAGCTATAGCGGCATAATAACTTTTGGTTTTTAACTAACACTAAATATTTTTGCTTATTATACTTCCTTTGGATTATCCAACAACCATGGCTTTAGAAATATGTTAAAAGCATTTAAAAGTTTAATATTTTCCAAAAAAGCTAAAAATATATGTTGAATATCAATGAAAAATTGCTATATAATAAAAATATACGTCGAATATTAGAAAAAAATGCTACTCCATATGTCTACTTTGCGCGTGAATCTGTTGTGAATTATAAGCACATGGGCATGAAATTGTTTTTATTTTGCACCTTAATCTGTTGTGAATTATAAGCACATGCCCATGAAAATGTTTTTATTTTGTGAGTTATAAATACAATAAAATTTATATTTGCTGTAGGTTATTACAGGAACTATTAATGTTATTTGTGTCAATGTGACGTCACTAATGCAATTTCAGGCCATTTTGCATGGACAAGAGAGCCTTTCTTACATTTCGGTTCATTTTTCGTAAAAACTCGTACCGATTTAGTATAAGCCATAGAGAATTTAATTAATTTCAATAAGTAAAAAAAAATATTTAATTTCCCTACTAAAGACTTGAGCACTGAAATTCTGGAGCGATGTTCGGCGTGCAGAGGCACACAAGAGCCGCCATTTTTTATTTTTTTAACGAGTTAAAATTGTTCAATTTTTCTACAATAAAAATCGCATTTAACAATCAAAACAGGAAGTTTATATGTCTCTTCATCATGCCACAAATAATTCCCAAACTTAGCCTCAGTTTTGGCCAAATTTGAAAGAACCTCCGCTTAAATTAGTTTAACCACAAAGATCTAAAAGTTAATGAACCAAAGCTTCAGGTAAAGCTCAGCTAAGTGTCAACGATAATTGGATTGAGTTGGCTATAACTCAGCTGAGTAACTCAGCGTGCTAGGAAATATAGGACCACCGAGTTAACCCTAACATCTCTCGGTGAATCGCAATTCAAAAGATCTGCGGAGGCGAAGTGTCGTTCTGGACTCCAAACTTTTGTTGAAGAGAAACTCGTAAGCAAGAATTTAAAGAGAGTCGATGGACCTAACAGAACAAAGACAGCGGCTAGTGAACTACAATCTAGACATCCCAATGAAGGTACGATCGACTTAGCTCCTACATCGGTAACCCCAAACATCCGTATTGATATTTATTGGGTTAAGATGTTACTCCAGAGGTCTCCGCCTATGGCCAGTCTTCTTCGACGTATGAAAGCTAAGACAGTAGGCTAGTAAGCTCTCCCAATGGAAACAAGATCGATCCATCCCCTTCATTGTTTGCCCCAAATATCCTCATTGAGATTAATCGGGTTAGGATATCACACCATCATTGCTTATTACACCTGCAAAAAGACGTTTGGTAGGAAATGGGGACTGCAACTGGTGGAAGGCGGCTAATACCAAATCTCACCTAAGCAACCTTCAGAGGGTGCAAAGGGCGGCTTGCCGATCCACATCTAAGGCGGCTCTGGATGTTAAATAAAATTTAATTGACTTAGTATTCGTGAGGATTCTGTAGGAAACGCAGATCTCTAGGGAAGGCTTTAGAGATCGTTTAAGCCTTGCTCATTGCTCTCCCTTTCTTAACCGCTCAAGAACTTTTCAACCAACCCTCGTCTACGCACACAACCCAACACGCATGCAACATGCAGCACATTGTTGGCAGCCACGCTCAGGGTTGCAAGTTCGTGCAGCTGGCAGTAACATGGCGGGGTGCTGCCGGCAGCCATTGTATTTTTAAATGCGTTAATTGAGTGTTCACTGTACTTGTTGTTGTTGTTGTTGTTGGCTTCACTTTGAGTTTGGCAGCGTTAACGACTTTGGCTCTTTGGCTGCAGTGCATCAATTTGTTTGGCCTTAATGCCAACCAATTGGCTCGATGCGCTGCCTGCCTGCTCCTCTCTTTTAGCCAGCTTCACTATCAGGCCCAATTGAAATGTTGGCCAAAAATACAGACACAGACAAAGTCAAAGCCAAAACAATTGATAGATGTTTACTTCAGAATGTTTTACTTGACATTTTGTGTTTTATGTTGTTTTGTTCTCTGCTTCTTGGTAACGTTTGATTTGTGTTTGTTGTTGTTGTTGTTGGTATTGTTGTTGTGTGTGATTTGTTGTTAGTACCCGCTGCCAATTGCAATGACCCAAATGGCCGCTAGTTGGCTAACTAATCAAGTCAATTGAACTCAGTCTGTACCACGCTACGTATGCGCAATATTTTTTTTTTGGTTTGCCATTTTTTATTAATTACACTTGAATAAAGTTCCAAGCACACGCACAGAACAAGGCACAGTGGGACAAAGAGCGCATAAATTGGCAAAATTTAAATTTTATTTATTAAGCTTCAACATAATGATACAAAAGATAGAATGATTTACTGCAACAATACAAAAAAATATTATTATAACTACTGTTTATAGCAAAAGAAAAATCCAAAATATTTGGGCCGTCATCTTCAAAAGTTTTTATCTCAACTTAAAGATGCAAAAGATGCCAGTTAGTCTTGAAATTCCTGATCTGATATAAACATGGTTTGCTAAGCTCCAAAACTTTTCAGATAAGCTTTAAAATATGATGGCAATTATTGATTTAAATGAGAAACAAAAATTTAAACTAAGACTTCTTCTCGACTTAATTTTAGACTAGAAAATTTTTAGAACGGCAACTTTTAAGAAGCTACAAAATTCTTTCACCAATATAATTCAAAGTTCGAGTTTAGAATTTGGAACACACTTCTTAGACTTATTTTAAGGTAGAAAATTCTGCAGAAAAAATTCGTAAAATACTTAGTAAGACATTGCCTCAATTTTCAGCTTATTTTCTTTCATTTCGGTGAATCCGGAGAAATTTTTACATACCACACTTCAGAGTATCTCAGATTTATAAGCAAGATGAATCATTACCAACTCTATTGGTTACAGCAAATAATGCAAGACAAAAAAATGGTATCTGTGGGAAAGATGATGCACCAAATATTCATGCTTAGCTTTCAATTTTTTGCTACCGATTTGTTTTCTGTCTTAGATCTTGGCTTAAGATGATCATTAGGGTGGCCGCCACTAGTATGGAAAATTTTAAGCCAACGATATCGATAGCGTTAGCGCCTAAAAAGATTTCGTTTATCTGCCTGTAAAATTTAGAGACGATCCGAGAGTATTTAATGGTTCCGAAAATAGGTCATCGTGAGATGTTTGCAAATATAGCCACCCTAATGATCATGTCCTTATCACTCTTAATCGGCTTAGGCTCCTATCTATCAGTTATAAAACATTAAACAAAAATTTTCCCAAAATTGCGGGGTCTTTTTCAATTATTCCGAGAATAAAATACTTCATTTTCGATTTGTCTACCATTTGTCAAATTTTTGGGATTTTTTAGTTTACTAAGAGAAACATGGCAAAAAAGAATTATTTTTATGTATAGAATATGAAACCCTAAAATCCGATTTATATTGCTATTTATTTGAATTAGTGTATCTATGGGAAATTTTAAAGGGAATTTTATATAGAAATAGTATAGAATATAGAACCCCCAAAACCCGATTCATATTGGTATTTATTTGAATTGGCATATATAGGGGAAATTTCAAAGGGCATTTTATTAGGAATTGTTATAGAGAAATAGTATAGAATATGGAACCTTTAAAATAAATTCATATTTCTATGTATTTGAATTGCTATAGATACGGAAATTTCAAAGGAATTTTATAGAGAATTTTTATACCCCCAAAAAATTTCTAAAACAAAGAAAGCATAAAAAACCAAAAAAAGTTTAAAAAAATACTAAAATACCAAACCAAAATTGAAAATTGTTCTTTTTAAAATATATACAATATTTTTTTTATTATTTTTATTTTTAAAAAAGAAAAAAAAAACTATTTTTATACAAACAAAAATCGGTAACTCTTAAAAAGCCAGAATCATGAGAAACCAAAACAAAATACAAAAATGGCGGACGTAAAGTCGGGCGCAGACGACTTTAGGATACCTCTGTACCACTAGCTTGTAATAAAGTCCGATTTCTTCGCATCATATAAAAACAAAAATACAAAAGATAGAATTAATCTTAAGCAAAAAATTTTTTGAATTGACCGAATCGTTCCGTATGGGAGCTATATGATATAGTTCAACCGATATATCGATCAAATTTGGTACAGTGATTGAAAACTATAAAAACTTTCGAATACCAAATTTGGTTACGAAATCTTCATGAACAAACTGAGATTATTCATCTAAAAGGCTTTTTTATTATCGTAGGTCGTCTCAAACACTCCTATGGGAGCTATAGAATTTATCCCCGATATCAAAAAAATGAAAATAAACTTGTACTCCTATGGATTAATATGGGATCTAATATGAAAGTTTGGGTAACTGCTAGCTCGTGCCATTTCTGAGATCTAGGCGTTCACACGGACAGACGGACAGACGTGTCCATGAGGTATATCGACTTCTCTATTCACCTTGATCATATTTTAGGTAACTTTTGGGTGTCTCCGACGTCTCCTTCTATATGTTACATACATTTTCGGCTTGCACAAACTTAATATACCCTTTGTACCATACGGTACAGGGTATAAAAATCTTTAATTGTTTATTAGTATTTTAGGATTCTTTCATTTTAGGAGTAACTGATTTTTATTGTTTTTTAAATAATTTTTTTTTTTAATCCAAGGCATACATTTCCATAAGGTATAAATAATTTTTTTTTTATATTTTAGGACTGTTTCGTTTTTAAAGTTACCGATTAAAAATTGAAAAAAATTATAAACATTTTTTTTGTGTTTTAGAACTCTTATTTTATTAGTTACCGAATAAAAATAGAAAAAAAATTTTAATTGCTTTTTGGTATTTTTCTTTTTATGATTCTTTCATTTTAGGAGTTACCGATTTGTATTTTTTTGTTGAAAATAATTTTTTTTAATTCAAGGCATACATTTCCCTTAGAAATAAATTAAACAACTTTTTTATTTTAGTGCTCTTCGTTTCATGAGCTACCGAATAAAAATTGAAAAGAAAATATTAATAATTTTTTGGTATTTTAGGATGCTTTCGTTTTAGGAGTTACCGATTCTTATATTTTTTTAATACATTTTATTTTTTTAATCCATCTTATATCTTATCTTATCTTATAAAAAATATCGCTTTCTATCTCTCAGAGATCGCCTAAAAAACTGTCCCACTCAACTACTAAATTTGTACAACCAAAAATTCCAATTTTCAACCACTGTGCAGAAACGCCCGTAAATCCCATAGCTAATGATTAACACGGCTGTTGATTGCACCACATCCAACGCCGTCTACGTGACCAGCAAACTCCACTAAACCATGTCTTTGTATGTGAGTGAGATAGACACAGAACCAGCTAGAGAGAGACGGATACTACGCAAAGGATAAATGCTATATATTTTCAAGGAACTCAATGAAAAATGATTCCCAGGCATCTAGAACAAATGGGCCAGCTAACGGCCGCAAGCTTTACGATGCGATTGGACTTGGCTTTAGATGTAGCGCCAGCGATGGGGTCAGGACACGTTCTGATAACAGAGGACTAGAGGACCAAAGGACTCCAGGCTTAGGATAAAGGAATGCAAAAATGTCGACGATGTGGAGCTGTGGAGCGCTTAACATACCAAATAAATGGCCAGCAATTAGACATGGCCATTGAGCCAGTACCCCACCCCAGTTGACCCCCAATAGGTTTTCGGAGTAAGCCCAAATCTGGTCATTATTTAGTGGTTATAGGCCACAGACCACTCAGACCACAACCGAAATGCAACTGTGTTAGTGTGTATACGTGTGTGTGTGTGTGTTTAAGTGAGCGTGTGTGTGTGTGTGTGAGATATTACAAAGTTTTCAACTATTATATTATGTAATAGATTTAAATTTTCAATTAATTTTGCACATGTGCATTAAATGGCTTGCAAAAACCACAAAATTTTGCATATACAGGGTTGGAAAATAATATAAGATATAAAATTCTTTAAAGAAGAAAAGCCAATAAATATGTGTTTTTTTTAGAAAAAGCTTTAAGTCAAAAATTGATTGTTTATATGCAAAATTAGCGCAATATTTACTATTTAATTGCTTATATGCAATTCCTATAACAACATTTTATGAAAAATAAATGGCTAAAACTATTGTTGCTAATATGTATATCTCTCTATTGGCAAAAAGCTTTTGTATACGAAAAAGTTTTTTATATTGGGAAATTTGCATACAAGCGATAATAGCTCTTAATTAACGAATAAGCTCTCTTCAGTTACACAATTCACTTAGCTTGGTAGCTATTCTTTGATTTGCAAAATTCTGATTCTTTATACGCAAAAATTTTAAACAGGCGCAATATTTAGTTGCCATTTAATTGCTTGTATGCAAATCCTATAAAAGATTTTATAAAAAAATCAAATTGCTAAACATATTGTTTCTTATATTTATAACTTTATATGTATTTGCAAAAACCTTTCATATGCGAAATAGTTTTGTATATTAAAAAATGGCGGACGTAAAGTCGGGCGCGGACGACTTTAGGATACCCTGTACCACTAGCTTGTAATAAAGTCCGATTTCTTCACAAAAAACCAAAAACAGAAGAATTTTGAAGCAAACATTTTTTTTTTGACCGATCGTTCCTATGGGAGCTATATGATATAGTCAACCGATTTCAATAAAATTTGACACATTGCTTAAATACCTTAAAAAAAATATGAATACCAAATTTATTTCAAATATCTTTACAAACAAACAAAACACATCGAATTTTGTATAAAAAACGTGTTTTTGGACCAATTGGTCCAATGGGAGCTATATGATCTAGTCAAACGATTTGGATTAAATTTGGTACAGTGCTTAGGAACTATAAAATACTCACGAATGTCAAATTTGGTCCCAATATCTTAACAAACAAACGAAACACAACAAATTTAGTTAAAAAATCGATTTTTGGAAGATTGGACCTATGGGAGCTATATGATATAGTCAACCGATTTTGTTCAAATTTGGCACATTGCTTAAATGCTCTAAAAAATTTGCAAACGCTAAATCTGGTTACGATATCTTTATTAAAAAACGAAATATAGCGAATTTTTCTTTAAAAAAGTTATTTTGGCCGATCTGTCCTATGGGAGCTATATGATATAGTCAACCGATTTCGATCAAATTTGGTACAGTGATTGGGAACTATAAAAACTTTCGAATACCAAATTTAATTACGATATCTTCATAAACAAACGAATTATTCATCTAAAACCCTTTTTTTTTGTCGGGGTCGTCTCAAAACACCCCCATGGGAGCTATATAATTTATCCCCGATATCAAAAAAATAAAATAAACTTGCCTCCTATGGAATAATATGGGATCTAATGTGAAAGTTTGGTAACTCTAGCTCTTACCATCTCTGAGATCTAGGCGTTCACACGGACGGACGGACGGACAGACGGACAGACGGACAGACGGACAGACGGACATGGGTATATCGACTTCTCTATTCACCCTGATCATATTTTAGGTAACTTTGGGTGTCTCCGACGTCTCCTTCTATATGTTACATACATTTTCGGCTTGCACAAACTTAATATACCCTTGGTACCATACGGTACAGGGTATAAAAATTTGCATACAAGCGATCGTTACTCTAAACTTATTAATAAGCTCTTGTCAGTTCAATTCAGTTAGCTTAACAGCTGACTCTTTATATACAAAAACAAAAACTGTAAATAAGCGCCATAATTATTATTTAATTGCTTGTATGCAAGTCTAATAATAATTGTTTATGAAAAAACAATTCGCTACATCAATAATTGTTTATATGAAATTTTCAATTTATTTGAAAAAACATCTTAATGCCGAAATAGTATTTTAAATTGTAAAATTTGCATTTATGCGAACTTTTTTGTAGGCTTAACCTACAATGCTTTCATTATATTTTTTATCATTTTATCGCATCTCATTTTTTCTCTTTTCATCTCATTTCTTCTATTTTTATCTTATTTCATCTCATTTTACTTTAACCCTTTCATTTCATTACATCCATTTTTAATTCATTGCTTCTCATTTTTTTTTTATTTCATCTGATCTAGCAAATTTCCATTTTCTTTTGCATTATTTTATTTCATCTAATCTTTTTTCTTTTCATTTCATCTCATTCCTTTTCTTTTCATTTTATCTTATCTCTTTTTTTCTTATTTAATCTTATTCAATCCCATTCATTTTATCACTTCTAGCAAAGTTTTCAATTTATTTCGTATAATTTAGTTATATTTCATCTCATCTAACTTCTTCTAATTTAATTACTTCTTATTTTATCTTATTTCACCGTATTTTATTTCACCTCATTTCATTGCAACTCATAACAGCCTATATCATTCTGCTCATTTTAACTCATTTCATCTGATCTAGCAAAGTTTTCATTTTATTTCGTATCATTTCATTTCATGTCATCTCATCTTTTGTCTTCTTGTATCATCCTATTTCTTCTTATTTTATCTTATTTCATCTAATTTTATTTTATCCCATTTCATTGCATTTAATCACATCCAATTTCATCTCATTGCTTCTCATTTCATCTCATTTCATCGGATATAGCTACTTTATCTTATTTCATTTACTTTTATTTGATTTATTTTCATTGTATCTCATTAAATTTAATTTCATCTCGTTGTTTCACATTTCATCTCATTTTGTCTGATCTAGCAAGGTACTCATATTATTTTGAATCATTTCATTTCATCTCATATCCTTTTTTTCTCATATCATCCTATTCCTTCTTATTTTATCTTATTTCATCTAATTTTATTTTATCCCATTTTATTGCATCTCATTAAATCCAATTTGATCTCATTGCTTTTCATTTCGTCACATTTCATCTGATCTAGCAAAGTATTCATATTATTTTGTATCGTTTCATTTCATATAATATTATCTTATTTTTTCCAATTTTTTCTTATTTTATATTATGCCAGTTTCTTGCATCTCATTATATCCAATTTCATCTCATTGCTTTCATTTCATCTCATTTCACCTAATTTCAACAAAAGCAAAGTTTTCAAATTATTTTGTATCATTTCTTTTCATCTCATTTCTTCTTATTTCATCTCATCCATTTTAAATCTTTTCACAACATTTCATCTTATCTAGCAAAGTTCTTATATTATTTCGCAATATTTAATTTAATCTGACTTCATCTCATTTCTTCTCATTTCTTGTTATTTTATCCTATTTTATCTCATTTCTTTTATCTCATCTCACCACATTTCATCTGATCTGGCAAAGTTTTCATTATATATCGTATCATTTCATTTCATCTCATCACTTATCTTCTCATTTTATTTTTATTTTATCTTATTTTATTTTTATGTTATTTTATCCTATTCAATCTCATTCATTTTATCTCATTTTATTTCACATCATTTCATTTCGTATCATCTTTTTTCTTCTCCTTAATTTTTCTTCACGTTTCTTTTTATTTTTAGAAAAGTTAACATTTTATGTCGTATCATTTAATCATATTCATTTTATTCTTATTTCATCTCAACTCCTTTCTTCTTATTTAATCTCATCTCTTCTCATTTCTTCTTATTTTATCTTATTTCACCTCAACAATTTTATCTCATTTCATAACAATTCATCTTATCTAGCTAATTATTCATTTTATTTTGTATCATTTAATTTCATCTCATCCCATTTCTTCTTATTTCGTCTCATTCTATTTTATTCAATTTCACTGCATCTTATAACCTCATATTTCATCTCATTGCATCTTATTTCATCTGTTATAGGAAAGTTTTCAAATTCTTTTGTAGCATTTAATTTTATCTCATTTCATCTCATTTCTTCTTATTTCATCTTAGCCATTTTATCTCATTTCATAACTTTTCATCATTATCTACCAAAGTTTTTGCATTATTTCGTACCATTTAATTTCATCTCACTTCATCTTATTTCCTCTCATTTCTCGTTATTTAATCATATTTTACCTAATTCATTTTATATCATCTCATCACATTTCATCTGATCAACCAAAGTTTTTATTTTATTTAGTATCATTTAATTTCAACTCATCTATTTTCTTTTCATTTCATCTTACCTATTTTATTTTCATTTCATATCAACTCCTTTTGCTCATTTAATCTCATCTCTTTTCTTTTCATTTCATCTCACACTATCTCATTTCATCTGACCTCACTTCATCTCATTTCGTTTCTTTACATTGCATTTTAAAATTTATTGAACTTTTTTTTGAGACAAGCCTCACCCTGTATATGAAAGTGTGAAAGTTGCACATCATTCATATTTCAGACCAGATGACGTTGGACACACGCACACACTTGCGCTTTGGCTTTTGGCCTACACACAGATACACACATACACACACACCAACCTACATGGTTGAACGCGTTTTGCGGCATTGGCACAAAAGCTGCGGACATTTCAATTTCAATGCAAAATGGCTGTCCAGCAAACTGAAGGATCAACTGACTCAAGGACTGACGGACTGAGTGACTGACTGACATACATAGATACACACACACACACAGCTGAATCTGGGTGGCAGGTTCACCTTTCTATCAAAGTGCTCAGCTCTTTGTTTTTAGCTTGTTGCAAAAAATATGAAAAAATAAAAAAAAAAAAAAACGATACAGCTTTGTGAACTGTATCGTAAATATTACGGCCGAGCAATCCGAAAATGTAGCTCTCTCTATGTTCCCTAGTCCCAAATTTACAACAAGTTCTCTAAGTAACTTGTTTGTTTGTGTATCTGCTTACATAAATAACAAACATGGCAGCAATGCGAGCGAGAGAGGACTAAGGGGTGCCAGAACCAGAAAATCCTTATAAAATATTCATATGCACATGTTAACCCTACATTTGCCTTTGAGTCGGCCCCTACAAAAAACCCTTCATGTAAAATGCCTTTACCGCTTGTAGAAGCAGCCTAGTCTTTGGAGTCTTTTTTTTTTTGGTGGGGTAATGGTAGGGGGAGGGTGTTACAGCTGCCAGGAAAATTGAAACAGTTTCGTTAATGTATATATATACATGAATATAAATATATTTTTTTTATATATGTACGAGGACCGGCAAGAAAGTAAGTGGCCTAGCACAATTTAAAACTTAAACAGACGCTTTCTTTTTCTTCTGTCATCCTTGACTCCTAGGGGAATATAGGGCCTGACTCCTGACATACTTGTAACTTAAATATATATAATAACATTCTTAAGCGGTGTGAAGCCAAAATTCTAAGCAGAGCTGCAGCTGGTTTCAATTAGATCATACCAAAATTGAGCTCTAGAAGAGATCTGGCACTTCATCTAAAACTTCATTGATAGCATTCAGTTCGAACTAAGTCAGCGGCACCCAAAAACATCAGCTGAATCGTTTTACCCTATGCTAAGTTTCATCATCAGCTTAATCACTGACTCCTAGTTCTCCAACATTTTGATAATCTTTCAATTCTAAAAGAGCTCTCCCGTCTCAGCTTACGCACTCAGTTCCAACTCAAGCCTAAAGACGTCAGCTCAAGAGTCCAACCCTACGATGTTTCCTTCCAATCAATCTAATTCCTAGTTCCTAGCTCAAAATAATAATTTCCTGATTATTTCGACAGTCGCTCCTAGGAGGAACAAGGAAATCTCTCTTAATAGCTGTTTGATAAGAACAGAGACCAACAGCTTATAGACGAATTCGAACAGTAATGACCGGTATGTCTAGAGATTTTCTTGGGAAAGTAGCACATTTTTGATAGAGATTTCAATGCCTCTGGGAATAACATCTTTGCTACCGATGGCCTCAGGTTCCAAGTTCATATGTTATTATGATTATAAACATCCTAAGGAAACCTCCCTGCCGCAGATCTGAAGAAGACTATACTGCTCTTTTATTTGTAAGCATATGTATGATCCACGAAAGAGCAAAGGTCCGCAACGATGTTGCTTCATTTCCCTCTGTTGTGCTCCAACTTCTCGACTTCGTTACAGGTTTTTTTTTGTTTCAGAATAGGGCAGTTTCTCTCTCTGCTTCTCCACGTCAATGCTGGGCTACCCCAGAGACGGCTGCGTTAAGGGTTCCAGACGATGGCATTACGGGTAATGTCAATTGGGTCTCTTCTTATTTCTAAGCATGGAAATAGGGATCATAAGAACTATTTTTCATTACTAGAAGGCATCTCCTGGCTCACCTTGCGCTACATTGACAGCTTTCAGTTCCAAATCAACAGCGCCTATAGATTTCGTCTGATGTTTTCCCGATCTTCAATCCAAATGCTCCTAATTACTGTCTCTTAGACCTTTGTTATTAGTTAGAGCCTCTAAGTCTCTCCTAAAAGCAATTGTAACCCCTCCCGTCTTTGCACCATGGAACGTAACAATGGAAATCGTAATTGGATTCCGAGAGCCCAAGCTAGGATTTCCCGACTGCTCCACACTACCTAGAAAGGATTCCATTCCTACTTAATCACGAGCTAGAGAACAGCACCTCAGCACATTAACGTGTTCATTCCCTCAACTTTTCACGACCTGAAGTTCTAAAATAAATATTAAAATATACAAACCTGGGAGGCTATTTTTTTGTTCTGCTATCCTAGACACCCATTGAAGCATAGAGGCCAAAGTCAGAAGGCGCTTCCTACCGTATACGTTCGTGAGCCCATTATTAGTGATCAAAACAAAATTCTGACAGTCCGTAAATAGAGCACCCCCACGGTACATAGACCACCTGCTGAGCCCTCGAGGAATGGAAAACTCTAGCTGACATACGATCTATTGTCAGACTGACGGAATTCTTAATAGGATCTCATAGGCAGTAATTACATTGTTATGTGAGCTATATAATGTAACCAAGATATCAAAAACTAAAGCAATCTTGTCGCCTCTGGAATAATTGGGGATCTTATCTGAAAGTTTGGTTGCTTTAGCTCTTAACATCTCTCTCTGAGATATTGATTAAGCGTGCTCTTACCGCTGCTCTCAACAAGCAGTTCAAGCAGTTTTCATACAGCCCGATTGGCAAAATGGGAAAGCTGTTGTGAGGCGGCAATTTAGCTCCGATTTTTAATTAATTGTATAGAATGCTGTAATAGATATACAAATTAATGACGTGCCCAAAACAATTCTGATCCTTTTGAAAATGTATTTTAAATAATTTGGCAAAATTTGGTCTCTGAAATAAAGCAAGACGAAGATGGTTCCATCGCTATCCGAGCAGATCATAAACATTTTCATAGAAATAACAGATACTGGATATTTACATTTTGTAATTATAAAGTACCTTTTTGGAATGTAATGAGTATATTTTGTTCGGACTGTACATTATCCAAAAGGAAATTGTAGCCCGGCACTAAGCTAGACTAAAAAATTGAGACAAAAAAAAAAACACTTTGTTGATGAAAGCCTTTGCCAAGCTCAGTTACCTACTTTAATCAGGCGAGGTACAAGGATTTGCAACTAAGGACTTATCCACAAGCAATAGACACAAAGACTTTAGCTCAGGTTAGGTTAGGGCGGCAGTTGGGACTGACTTTAGCTTAAGTAAAAGAAAAATGTTAAAATTTAACCCAAGTCACTTTTCACTTTTGACTTAAATCAATTTCAATTTGTAACCAATTAAAATTGCTTGAATTTAATTGGCAACAATTTGATGGCTTAAATGTTTTTAGATTTTTGCAAAATGTTCCTTGAATGTAACAAAAATCCTTTCAAATAATTTGTTTTGTACAAAATTGTTAAATGGAATTTATTAAAATATTATTTAAGCTGTGAAAATTACATTTTGGTTGGAATTTTATGATTTTCAGTTGTTTAACATGATATTGAAAGGTTTTACATCACCTGCTAATTGTTGAAAATTTCGAATTTTACAACCGAACATGTTTTTGTATTTCATTTGTTGGATTTAATTGGATTGAGTAGTGGAAAACTAAAATGTTTTGGTAGTAACTGAGTAAACCAACTTCGCTTTAAGAAAAGGTTGAAAAAAAAAGATGCATTTTAAAAATTCTCAGATTTTTTCCTTAAAAAATAAGGAAAATGCTTAAAAATATACGCATACAGGGTATACTACTACTAATACTTCGAATTCTGGACTCCTAAGTGGAGCATAGAGCCTCATCCATCCCTCTCGGGGATTACCACCATGTCGTGGTAAGGTGCCTAATCAGGGGTGATGAATTCTAGAGCGATGCCCGCGGTAGCATAGCTATCGGTAGGGCCACCCATGCCGGTAAGGTCGCCAAATTACCATCTGGTAAGCGTTTGCTTCTCCATATCAGGGACGGCTTCTGACTAAAGAATCTTTGAACCCATCACTCATTGATTCTCATAAAAGATGTCAAAATAACATGGAACAAAACAATAATACCATACAAATAATGATCAATGGGGGCTACGGCAGCCAGCACAGAGGATTTGGAGATGCTAATTTCACGTTATAATGACAACACGATAAATGTAAACAATTTTGAGGCCCTATGCTCCACTTAGGAGTGCAGAATTCGTAGTAGTATAGCTAGATCTAGCATTTTTCAAAACTAAATAGCGAATATATTTTTCAATGTGCTTGTAGTCTTCCGGATTACATTGGAAATCTCGGTCCACTTAGAGATGGAGATATGCTCTGGTCGAGATGTAGAACACGCGGTTCACCTAATTACGGCAAAAATCCATTCTGCGGCAGCTGCAGCCAATCCAAAACCAGTAGTTGTCAGACACGGTGAAGTAAATAACCACCTAACTCCTGAGCTAGTTCGACTTCTCTCTAAGAAAAGAAGACTCCGTAGGAAATTCCAGACCACCATTCACTACGCAGACAAGGCTGTCTGGAAAAAGGCTGAAAGGAAACTTAAAGTGGCAGTTCAGACACTCAAAGAGAACTCGTTCGACAGAATAGAGACTCTGGACTATTAACTTTATACTGGATATAACCTATGGAAAGCGACCAAAAACATAAAGAGACAACCCTATCGAACTGTTTCTCTAAGGCGTCATGATGGTACTTACTGCTCAAATACAGTGGAACAAGCGGATACATTTGAGCTAGTTCGACTTCTCTCTAAGAAAAGAAGACTCCGTAGGATATTCCAGACCACCCTTCAACCCGCAGACAAGGCTGTCTGGAAAAAGGATGCAAGGGAACTAAAAGTGACACTTCAGGCACTCAGACAGAACTCGTTCAACAGAAGAATAGAGGCTCTGGACTATAAACTTGAAACTGGTTATAACCTATGGAAAGCGACCAAAAACATAAAGACCTAAAGACAACCCTATCCAACTGTTCCTCTAAGGCGTCATGATATTACTTACTGCTCAAATACAGAGGAACAATCGGATACAATTGCTCAGCAGCTTGAAGAGCGATTTAGGCCTTTTAAAATGGCCACGGATGAAGAAGTAAGACAAGCTCTCCGCATCATTGACACACCACTTCAAATGACGTTGCCGGTTCGACCCATTCGATAAGATGAAATTGAAGAATCTATAGCAAAGCTTCCTTAGTTAAAGACCCCAAGTAATGTCAGAATATGTCATGTTACCTTACGAGCCTTGCCAAGAAAAGCTCTTCTTTTCATTACGTTCATATTCAATGCAAAAATAAGAACACAACACTTCCCTGCCCAAAGGAAAATAGCTGTCATTAGTATGATCAGGAAACCTGAAAAAGATGAGTCGGACCCAAAATCATACCGTCCAATAAGCCTCCTCCCCAATCTTGCAAAAGTTTGGGAGACGTTGATGGCTCAATGGATCAATGAATACAACAGTTTTTTACCTGTCCATTAATTTGGATTTAGGGAAGGACACGGCACCATCCATCAAGTAAATAGAGTGGCTAATCATATTTTTAAAGCGTTTGAGGACAAAGAATAATGTTCGGGGGCTTTTTTTAACGTCAAACAGGTCTTTGGCTGATCGGTCTTCTGACTAAAACTAAGACCTTGCTTCCTGCGCCGTACTTTGGAATATTGCGATCATACCTTGAGGGCGGTCGATTCCAAGTCTAAATCAAAAGCACGCTTTCCACTGCCAGGCTGATGAGAGCTGGAGTTCCTCAAGGAAGCGTTCTTGAGCCGCTTCTTTTCAACCTGTACACTGCTGGCATCCCTAACCTAATGGAGTTACTGCTAATCGCCTCATACGCTGATGACCTGGCAATATTTTATACATCATCCTGCGAGTATGAAGTAGCTGACGGGATGCAAGAGCACATGCACTTCCATCGAGAGCTGGACTCGCAGGTGGAATATTGCCTTAAGTCCGGCCAAATGTCAGTCGGTTTTATATACTTTAAAGAGGAGGAGTGACTATTTTATTATTGGCCTAGCCAGTTACTTTTCAGCCTACCCTCGCAGCAAGCAATGTTGACTTTAAATACAAACAAACAAAAAGGTTAAGAAAAAACGGTCAGAAAAATGTTTCAAAATTTATGCAAATTTTCGAAATTCTCGACTGTTGCACAGTGGGACAAAGTGAGATGTTGCACACTCACCCAAGAGCGAACGAAAGAAGCAACAAATGTTGCACTTAAAGCTGCACAAAAAATTCATTGCCTATTTTGTGGCGCACACACACACACTCATACACACTCACACACACACTCATACACACTCACACATACCCTCACTGATCTCAGCTCGAACATAGTTCAAGTGGGGGGCAGCTGGTTGTCTTGGCCTGCTTTGCCCCTGCACGGCCTGCACTGGCCTGGCCTTTACCACTCTCTGCCATGTTTCAAGTAGTCGCCACAAAAACAACAACAAACTGCAATAGAGGGTGCGGGTTTGGTGGTTGCAACATTTGCTGCTGCATGCAACCAACCCCACCCAACTCGGCCTGTGTGTGTCAGACCAAGTATGACCTTCGCTATGCTTATGCATAAATTTTGTCATTGCCTTTGGCTTTTCCAACACGATTTTCCGCTGTGAAAATGCAGCAGCATAATCTATTTTTATAGGTGTCTTCTCAGGTGCTCCTCTCTTCCGCTCTCCTCTCTCTCTCTCTCTGTGTTCATAAGCTAGACATTAATTCGATTACAGTGAACACTGACAAATTAAAACAGATTAAAAAAAGATTTTCTTTTTTTTCTGCCTTGTGGCCAAAGCGTAGGGATGGTAAGTACTAATAAATGAGGCTAAAAAAGGAAACAAGTAAAGCCCCACAAAGAGTGGCATAAAATATTGCAATGACAAAAAAATCGATTTGAAACAGGTTCATCGATATAGGTAGTTAGTTGCGCGTCTGTTTATCCGAACTGGTTCTACTCGTAGAACAGAAGAACGAGCTGCTGAAAATTTTATCTCAAGATTTGCTTCCTTAATCTATTCACAGTAAAACTTTTCTTGTGTTTATACCCCGTACTGTAGTGACACTGGTCTTGCCTTTATTCCCTTCCTGGTATGCACATCTTT
Organism: Chymomyza amoena; assembly: GCA_037043745.1. Classification (NCBI taxonomy): domain Eukaryota; kingdom Metazoa; phylum Arthropoda; class Insecta; order Diptera; family Drosophilidae; genus Chymomyza; species Chymomyza amoena. The sequence continues at coordinate 55,110 of JBAMAX010003310.1, forward strand.
CTCGGGAGCTATGCGCACCTGTCCGACAGCTGTCATGGAGTCAGTTCTTGGATTCACACCACTGCACATTTTCATCCAAAAGTCAGCCATGCAGTGTCTACTTCGTATCCATATCACATCTGGACTCCTAGCAAGTGACACTCGTCATGCCGCACTTATATACTGCTTTCCTGACGTGTCAATCTGCTCTAGATCAGAGCTTATGTTCACGGAACTATTTCATAACAGGAATTTAGATCTCTTTTCCCAAGTCGGGAGACTCGGACTGATGGCAGCCCCTGTGAAAACCTCCGTTGGCAACAATAGTTCACGGATGGGTCCAAAACTAAGCAGGGTGTAGGTGCTGGAGTCGTTGGACCCAACACCAGAATCCCTACCGCATTGGGCATCTGGCCCAGCGTCTGCCAAGCGGAGATTCATGCTAAAGAGATCTGCGCCCTTAGTATACTTCACAAGCAAAAACCTGTATTTACTCAGATAGCCAAGCTGCTATTATCATCAAGGAGCATCTCCTCCAGGATGGTTACAGAATGCCATAGTTACCTCAAAACCCTGTTTTCCCGGAACAAAGTCTTGCTATGTTGGGTACCTGGAAACTCAGGAGTGGATGATAGCACGATCGCTGACGATCTAGCACGACAGGGTGGCTTCACCCTGACTACGTCTATTAAGCCGTTCCGTGGTATTAGTTGGTCCACAATCAGAACGATGATAAACTAATGGGCTGCAGAAGAACATAAGAGATACTGGTTCTCCCTTCCGGGGCTTCGTCAAGCAAAAGTGCTTGTCAAACCTCTGGATGCGATCAAGACAATAGGTCTCGGCAGAGCGGACTCAAAACTCCTGGTAGCATACCTATCTGGCCAACACATTGTTAGATACCATCTACAAAAAATTGGCCAATCGGACTCTTCAGAGTGAAGACTCTGTCTAGAAGACGATAAAACCAGCAGACATATTCGCTGTGACTGCCCAGCGCTGGTATGGGACAGAACCTGTCACATGGGCAAGGAACGGATTAGAAAGCGGAAACTCTTTTGCCGTAATTTATGGGTATGATACAAAAGATCTTTTGGTCCCACCTCTTTATGAGGAACCTTTGCGGGCTAAAAAAATTGCCTGTACTTCGGTTGTTACCTCTAAGATTCAGACCTAAAAGCCTCGGGCATGCATGTGTTCAGGTCAATGACAAATAAATGAGTAGATTCATGGGTAATACTAAAAAATTCAGCCATGATTTCATGACTAATTCAGGCCTGAACCGAACTGAAGGGTCGGTCTCAACACAACAACTTCTTCGATATTATTAGAACTTCGTTGATACATTTTAAAAACTGCGCCAGTAATATAAAAATTGTCAAGGCTTTAAGCTCATTCTTCTAAAACTACGATTTATTTGTAAATCTTTTGGGTAAGTCTACAGAAATTTTTAACAAAATACTTTTTTGAAAACATATCTCAAAGTCTCTATTTATTAAAGACACCGCCGTTCGGATTCGGCTATAAACTGAAGATCCCTGTTCGCTGACGTTCGAGCAGTTATTAATAGAGATTCCCATGCACCTTCCAGAGGTCAGTCAGGGAATTATTATAGCTCAATATGTACATCAAAATTGAATGCTCACTGTGGCAATTAAATTTAATAAGGTGCAGTCAGAAGTGCAGGATACAAAATATTTAGAAATAAAGAAGGAAGATAATAAAGATAAGATTTCTATGAGATTTGTACTCTATATATTATATTAAATATATTAATTTAAAAGGTATATTCATTTTCTAAGAAGTCGGAATCCCATCAAAGTTACCTAAGAATGACCTTTAATTAATAAGCTTTTGTAGAGCAACCAAACTTTCAGATTAGATCCCTTATTATGAGAGTCAGCCATAGCGCTGCCCGACTTTTGAATACCCTACAGTGCATACAGAAAAAACTTAAGCTTTAAATTCTCTATACGAAGTAGTTGATGGCAATATTAGTTAAAATATCTTCAAACTATTCATTCTTTGAGCTTTTTGGCAAAACGTCACCTTGTTAACTTCGACCTTTAAAATAGAACAACAAAAAAGTTACAGTTCTTCAGGCTTTTGAGACAATAATTTTGAACTGTGTATGTAATCTCTCTTCAAAATTTTCACTTTACGGGTTTTTTTTTTGACTTCATATTCCTTCTCAGCGATCATAAAAATTTTTTGCACCCTGTTGATAACCCAAAAGTAGGAAAAAAAAAAATCAGTTTTTCAGGTACAAAAACTTAAATATCTCAAAATTTTGACGCGATGGGCCAATTCTGAACCCGGATTCGGATTCTATTCTTTTTCAACAACTAAACCGTGTTAACCTCTGTAATCATATAAACCGAAAGTAAACTTTACCCTTTAAGATACATATATTAAAATTTTGGCTAAAAACTTTGAGTATTTCAGACCTATGAAAGAATTATGATAGGCGCATATAGAGAAAGGTCTTATGTGTCTATAAACCATATTCTTTAAGTCGAAAGAGGACTTTGGTACTAAGGTTGTATAACCTTTACGTTGTATTAAAATTTTCACTGGAAACTTTGAGAATTTCAGACC